>RXON01005236.1:0-50032 GCA_009667805.1 Leptobrachium leishanense
ATATGCCTGTACATTGTAGGTAGTGTTCAAGTATGTCCTGGGTGGCGAGTATGTACCGTTAGGTGTCTTGCCCAAGGACACTTACTTGCATTACACCACATTATACACACAGAGGACACAATACAAGGAGTCTGGATTTACTTATGTCTCTGTTACACAATACAGAGAGTCTGGGATACACTTTCGTCTGTGTTACAATATTAAGTAAAACCGCAAAAAAAACAACTAGAATAGTAAAAGATATGATCGCATAACTCATTGCAGAGACACACACACACATATGGAGGAGCCCTATAAACAACTACACACCCCGAATATGGAGGAGGGTCTAAAGACATCCAGAAACAACCTACAGAGGATTCCTTAAAGACAACCCAAACCCAGTATATGGAGGAGCCCCTAAAAAGATGGAGATTAGGGCAAAACAAGGACAGAGAGATTTGCTGCCAAAATTGGGGCTGCCCTTAGTATATAGAATACATAAAGTTTAACTAAAACTGAATAACAAGCACCACACGGATATCACCAAAATCATTTTATTTTAATTTTAGTTGAAAAATAAAAAGGAATTTATAAATCAGGACTACATGACATGTATTGTGGACAGTATATATGGAGAGAGGCAGTATGGTGACAGTATATAGAGAGGCAGCATGGTGACAGTATATATGGACGCAAGCAGTATGGTGACAGTATAAATGGACAGATGCAGTATGGTGACACTATATATGGAGGGAAGCAGTATGGTGACAGTATATATGGAGGGTGTGTGTGATGTGTGTTAGTCACTCACCACTTAGAAGAAATGCCCTCAGCTCAAACATTAAAGGCACCTCTTATCAGATCACGATGCTGCAGAATGCCTGTCAGGTGGCATCATCGGGTGGCAGTGTAATAGATGGGCATAGGGGCTGGCTGGGCATGCTGGGAGGGCCTGGAGGTCAGCAGTATCTCTGAGGTCCCTGCTTTCCAAGTCCACAGCCTGTCATTGCTGCGCACGGGCAGTCGGCTCCTCCCTGACTGATGTTAGCTGACACAGGCGTGGTGTTAGGTAGTGATTGCTGCTCGTCGAAGCCAGCCTGCCCTCACTGAGCCCTGGCACCGCTGCAGGGCTGGTGAGAAGGCTTAGTCTCTTCCCTAGCAGCTTTACAATCGTGGGCAAGTAGTACAGTATGCCAGCAGCCAGTGAAGGCCTGGCTGCTGCTTGATTTTATAGCAGAGACGTAACTAGCAGAGTCGGTGCAAGAATCCATGAAGGACCCCCTCCGTGCGAGAGAATTTTGCATTTTTACTAAAAACGTTTTGCAAAAATACCTGTATACGGGTCTCCTGCACAATCGCCTAGTATCCCTATCATATATGCTATTGATTACGGAGATGTAGTGTATGCAGCGGCCCCGCAAACACACCTTCAGAGACTTACTACATTGTATAACTCATTCTGCCGCTTTTGCATTACAATGTAACTACATGACCAACCATTGTGACATGTTAAAAAGAGCTAAACTGGCCATCGCTGGAGTCTAAACGCACCCTTCACCTTCCAGCCTGGTGTTTAAGAGCATTCTGGGAAGCTGCCACCCTACCTGAATAGACTGCTTCCCCCAGCAGCTCCCTCATCCTATAACCTCCGATCCAGGACCAGCACCTTACTTGCAATACCACAATACAAAAAGACAGTGGCTCGGTCCTCATTTTCCTACAGAGCACCACAATTATGGAATAACCTCCCAGACACCATCAAATCTTCCACCAGTCTTAAGTCACTCAAAGCTCCTTACTAACATACCTCAATACAGAATGCACCTGTACATGTAACATAATGACTATTTCCTACATATTTATTTTCTGTTAATCTGTATATTTGTGTTGTTTCTTAATATCTTGCATTGTATTACTTTGTATTTCTGTAACTGTAACACTTCAATGTTCTTGAACCCAGGACATACATGAAAACGAGAGAAATCTCAATGTATCCTTCCTGGTAAAATCCTTTATAAATAAATAAATAAATATATCGATTAGCTGTGGAATTTATTGCTATGGTAATATTAATATACTAGGATATTAGGCGATAGGTTATAGCAGGCCTCAAAATTTCCACTCGCCTGCTCGCATTTGCGGCGAGTGGAAATTACATGAGGGCGAGTAGGAAATGCAGAGGCAGGGCAGGATAAGGGTTAGTGGGGCAACTAGTGGCGAGTAACTCTTAAGGCCTGGCTAGTAGCTTCGGACTTGAAATTTTGAGCTCTGGGTTATAGTATTATTAGGTTTTGAAACCATTATTTTTGGATAGTGCAGGAGACATGTATACAGCTATTTTTTGCACTCTTAAAATGTCCATACAATTTGGAAGTATTTTTTAAAGAACGGGTTATGGATTCTCAAATAGATTTCTCTTGTGTTATGTTGCCTCATCTAGTGTGTCACCCTCTCCTCTTAGATTGTAAACTCTTGAGCAGGGTCCCTCTCCTTCTGTTCTGTGTGTAACATGTATGTATATTTGTTATTCTGTCTCTCCCATTGTACAGCGCTAAGGAATTTGTTGGGGCGCTTTATATGCTTGTAACTTTAACTGTATAAGAAAAGGTGGATATTAATTAAGATCTAGTTTAATAGCCCTCTCCCCCTTCTTTTATAACCCTTTTTTTTAAAGAAGTTTTTCATTTAATGGAGTTTAAGAAAATGTTTTTAGTAAGAATGAAAAACTCTCTCCATTTAACATGAATGGGGTTAATGCTGACCAGACCCTGCAATGAGACACCAGGAGGTGTCAGACTCATGATGGATATAACAAAATATAACAAGCATCTGCTGCCTATAACCCTTAAGGAGGAATGACAGAATCTGACACGGAATTTTTTTTTAACCCCTTCCCGACCGCGGACGTACCATGTACGTCATTGCAGCGGGTCTCTCTTAGACCCGCTGACGTACATGGTAACGTCCTGCCGTTTTTGAGCTGCTGGAAGCGATCGGATCGCTTCCAGCAGCTCAAACGCCATTGCAGGATGCCTGGAGTCCAGGCATCCGTGCAATGGCCGTTAGAAGTGCCGGGGCACCATGTGATCGCTCCCCGGAGCGATCTACATCCGGTTGCACCGGAGAGGGTGCCCGGCACTTCTACAGAGCGCTGGAAGCGATCGGATCGCTTCCAGCTGCTCTGAGCATATTACAAGGATGCCTCGACATCGAGGCATCCTTGTAATATACTTACCTGCCGCCGGTCCGTCCGTGATCGCTCCCCCCGAGCGATCACTTCCGGTAGCGGCAGGAAGTACTGAGTGCCACGAGGTATCGTGGCACTCAGTACAAAATCGATCACTTCAGTGATCAGGTGCTCTGCTGGGTGCCTCGAGGGATCAAGGCACCCAGCAGAGAAAAAAAAGTGTAAAAAAAGTTAAAAAAAAAGTAAAAAAAGGTGTGTAAAAAAAGTGTAAAAAGAAAAATAAATAAAATAAACTGACAGTTAGGGGTAGGGTTAGGTTAGGGTTAGGGGTAGGGTTAGGTTAGGGGTAGGGTTAGGGTTAGGTAGGGTTAGGGGTAGGGGTAGGGTTAGGGGTAGGGTTAGGGTAGGGTTAGGGGTAGGGTTAGGGTTAGGGGTAGGGGTAGGGTTAGGGTAGGGTAGGGTTAGGGGTAGGGGTAGGGGTAGGGGTAGGTTAGGTAGGGTTAGGGTTAGGGGTAGGGTTAGGGGTAGGGTTAGGGGTAGGGGTAGGGTTAGGGGTAGGGTGGTAGGGGTAGGGTAGGGGTAGGGTTAGGGTTAGGGAGGGTTAGGGGTAGGGGTAGGGTTGGGTGGGTTAGGGGTAGGGGTAGGGTTAGGGTTGGTTAGGGGTAGGGTTAGGGGTAGGGTTAGGGTTAGGGGTAGGGTTAGGGTTAGGGTTCTAAGGGCAGGGTCAGGGGTAGGTTAGGGTTCTAAGGGCAGGGTCATCTTGGGGCTGAGTGGGATGTTCCTAGCCTGCCTCATCAGAGAGGCAGGCTAGCAACATCCAATCAGAAGTTAGAAAAAATCAAAATAAAATTTCTAATTTGTCAGGTCAGGCCAATATTTTGTAAATATTGCTCTGACCTCTGTGATTCTCCCTCCCTCTCCTCACTTGTGTTTTGGTGAGCGAGAGAGAGAGATCAGATTTGACAGGTTAGAGATTTTAGTGAGATTTAGTGAGATTAGAAAAATTGAGGCAGATTTAGAGAGATTTTAGGGAGATTTAGAAGAATTGAGGCAGGTTTAGAGGGATTTAGAGAGATTTAGGTGTTTATTTGTATTTTCTTGTGAAACCCAACGGTTCTTCTAAGAACCAACAATCCGCTATATATATATAATAATTATAAAATTTTATAATCTATTATATATAATGTCTGAGAGGGTGTTACAGCGCCGAGGAGGCATATGCCATCCTGGCGTCAGAATCTGAGGCATCTGCGTCAGACTCAGACCCTCATTTCGACCCCGCTAACTGCTCAGAGGCGTCGCTAGATACATTATCTATGCTGGCTGATGTATCTAGTGATGTTTCTGATGCAGATCCTGGGTCACCACCTGCCAGCAGGAGACGCACAGCTCCAGCTGAGGAGTGGGTAGTGCCTCATCGCCAGAGGCCAGATATCCCTCCTTTCACGGCAAATCCTGCATCAATATTGATGTTGCAGGATTTACCGCCACACAGTTTTTGCAGGTGTTTATGGGGATGATTTGTTGGGCCACATCGTGGCCCAATCAAATCTGTTATGCCCATCAGCATTGTGCTGCGAAGCCAGACTCCTACTTGGCAAGGCAGCAATGGACCCCGCTAGATGTGCCAGAATTTCTGAAATTCTGGGCACTTACTATGCTGAGGGGCATCATAAAAGAAGCCCTCAATTCGCTCCTGCTGGAGCAGTAGCCCCATCTGCCCTACCCCCATTTACCTCCAATCAATGTCACGTAGAAGGTATGAAAACATTTTGCGTTCATGCACTTCAGTGACAACAGCCTGTGCTCCCCTAGAGAGCATCCCCAGTTTGACAGGCACCAGACTTTTACATTTTATTCGTACATTTTTATGTTCTACAATTGGTGCTGTATTTTGCCAAATCTTTTGCACACCTATGCATGGGGGGCATGGGTGTACTCAGGAGATCTTGCAGAAAACAACCTGGAGAGTTTTCATGCAGTAACAAACAACAGTGTCTGCTAAGGCTAGGGTCAGACGAGCGTGATTTCTACGGACTGTACGTCCGTGCAGTACGGACATCGTCAGTACGGAAGACGCAGTAGTGGTCACACAGTCCGTTTTTTCACTGACATTTATTTTTGACAGATGTAGGAGGGACAATATAAATTCAATTGCAAAAACCATTTTGTCCGTGAAAATGCAGGACGTATAAATGCAGTCCGTCTGACCACGTTCCATCACTCACACACAAAGCTATGCAGACGTTGCGGACGCAGCGCACTTTGTGCGCCGTTCTAGCGGTTCTACGTTCTTGCCTGCCTTGCGTCCGTGGGCCGCGGCCGTTGTGCGTCCGCAGTTCAGTGCGGACGTACTTCGTGTGTCGGGCTCCATTGGACTTTATGTCATGCTATCACGGACGTAACTTTTAGGCGCGATCACGGACGTGAACACTACGCTCGTCTGACCCTAGCCTAAATCACAGTCCAAAACTACTGTGGGCGTAAATCTGAAATTTGAAAAAGAAACATTACCGCCACACACCTTGTTGCCAAATGTTTTGGGCTAAAACCGTTGCATCCATGGCATCAAAGCACTCCATATGCAATACCTTGGGGTGTCAACATAACAAATATAAACAATTTTCTGGCAATAATTCAAACTGGGGTATGCGGTAGACCCAAAACCAAAGATAGGCCTAGCTGAAGAAATAATCTCAATTTCAACTCTAATGACAAAGTCATAAAAATTGTATTTGAACCTTCCCAAAATCCTGGCAAACCTAGGCATGGGGGCATGGGTGTACTCAGGAGATCTTGCAGAAAACAACCTGGAGAGTTTTCATGCAGTAACAAACAACAGTGTCTGCTAAATCACAGTCCAAAACTACTGTGGGCGTAAAAAATCTGAAAATTGAAAAATTACCACCACACACCTTCTCAAATGTTTTGGGCTAAAACCGTTGCATCCATGGCATCAAAGCACTCCATATGCAATACCTTGGGGTGTCAACATAACAAATATAAACAATTTTCTGGCAATAATTCAAACTGGGGTATGCGGTAGACCCAAAACCAAAGCTAGGCCTAGCTGAAGAAATAATCTCAATTTCAACTCCAATGACAAAGTCATAAAAATTGTATTTGAACCTTCCCAAAATCCTGGCAAACCTATGCATGGGGGCAGGGTGTACTCAGGAGACTTGCAGAAAACAACCTGGAGAGTTTTCATGCAGTAAAAAACAACAGTGTCTCCTAAATCACAGTCCAAAACTGATGTGGGTGTGAAAATGAAAAATGACCACCAAACAGTATCTAATTTGTTTGGAGCAAACGGATGCATCCATAGCATAAAAACACTCCATTTACAATACTTTGGGGTGTTAGCTTACCAAATATTGCACGTTCATAAAAACTGGGGTATGTAAAAAGGCCCCTAAAAAGAAGATAAGCAAAGAAGATACTGTATGTCAAATTAGAAAATTGACAAGCACATGTCAAAGATTGGCGTAGCACCCCAAAAACAACAGAACAAATCTATATATGGGTGGTATCAATTTACTCAGAAGATGTTGCTGAACATATTTTGGGGTGTTTTTTGGCAGTAACCCATAACTGGATTTGACAATTCATGCCTAAAGTACAATGTGTGTGAAAAAATAACACAAAAAGTGACTACCTGAAAGTTTGACAAAGAGCTAGTGCATGGAAAGTGTTAAAATACAACTCTTTGAAGCACCCTAGGGTGCCGCTTTTCTAAAAATATATGGTTTGATGGGGGTAAATTACTTTGGCCGGCTTCAAAAATGTCCCAAATAGGACATGGGTGCATGATGACGAAATGTGAAAATTCCAAGTTGGAAAACTGAAATGCGCACCCCCCAAATAAGGCCTTTTAGCCCCCAAATGACCCGACATACCTATACATGGGTGGTATCAATTTACTCAGAAGATGTTGCTGAACATATTTTGGGGTGTTTTTTGGCAGTAACCCATAACTGGATTTGACAATTCATGCCTAAAGTACAATGTGTGTGAAAAAATAACACAAAAAGTGACTACCTGAAAGATTGACAAAGAGCTAGTGCATGGAAAGTGTTAAAATACAACTCTTTTGAGCACCCTAGGGTGGCCCTTTCTTAAAAATATATGGTTTGATGGGGGTAAATTACTTTGGCCGGCTTCAAAAATGTCCCAAATAGGACATGGGTGCATGATGACGAAATGTGAAAAATCCAAGTTGGAAAACTGAAATGCGCACCCCCAAATAAGGCCTTTTAGCCCCCAAATGACCCGACATACCTATACATGGGTGGTATCAATTTACTCAGAAGATGTTGCTGAACATATTTTGGGGTGTTTTTTGGCAGTAACCCATAACTGGATTTGGACAATTCATGCCTAAAGTACAATGTGTGTGAAAAAATAACACAAAAAGTGACTACCTGAAATTTGACAAAGAGCTAGTGCATGGAAAGTGTTAAAATACAACTCTTTGAAGCACCCTAGGGTGTGCCCTTTCTAAAAATATATGGTTTGATGGGGGTAAATTACTTTGGCCGGCTTCAAAAATGTCCCAAATAGGACATGGGTGCATGATGACGAAATGTGAAAATTCCAAGTTGGAAAACTGAAATGCGCACCCCCCAAATAAGGCCTTTTAGCCCCAAATGACCCGACATACCTATACATGGGTGGTATCAATTTACTCAGAAGATGTTGCTGAACATATTTTGGGGTGTTTTTTGGCAGTAACCCATAACTGGATTTGACAATTCATGCCTAAAGTACAATGTGTGTGTGAAAAAATAACACAAAAAGTGACTACCTGAAAGATTGACAAAGAGCTAGTGCATGGAAAGTGTTAAAATACAACTCTTTGAAGCACCCTAGGGTGTGCCCTTTCTAAAAATATATGGTTTGATGGGGGTAAATTACTTTGGCCGGCTTCAAAAATGTCCCAATAGGACATGGGTGCATGATGACGAAATGTGAAAATTCCAAGTTGGAAAACTGAAATGCGCACCCCCAAATAAGGCCTTTTAGCCCCCAATGACCCGACATACCTATACATGGGTGGTATCAATTTACTCAGAAGATGTTGCTGAACATATTTTGGGGTGTTTTTTGGCAGTAACCCATAACTGGATTTGACAATTCATGCCTAAAGTGACAATGTGTGTGAAAAAATAACACAAAAAGTGACTACCTGAAAGTTTGACAAAGAGCTAGTGCATGGAAAGTGTTAAAATACAACTCTTTGAAGCACCCTAGGGTGTGCCCTTTCTAAAAATATATGGTTTGATGGGGGTAAATTACTTTGGCCGGCTTCAAAAATGTCCCAAATAGGACATGGGTGCATGATGACGAAATGTGAAAATTCCAAGTTGGAAAACTGAAATGCGCACCCCCCAAATAAGCCTTTTAGCCCCAAATGACCCGACATACCTATACTTGGGTGGTAATCAATTTACTCAGAAGATGTTGCTGAACATATTTTGGGGTGCTTTTTGGCAGTAAACCTTAAAGTTCACAGTACATGTATTCTTAAATTGCGTTCAAAAAAAAAAAATCACCAAAATTTTTTTTTTTTTCAAACTTTGGCATAGATTTGTGGTAAAATGGTTTGCATGGAAAGAGTCAAAATACCCCAAGTTTAATACCTTGATTTGTGTACTTTAAAAAAATATGTATATGTGGAGGGTTATTCAGGAATTAGTGACAGATATCAGTGTTACAATGTCACTATCACTAGTTTTGAAAATAAACTCTTTGGAAATGGCAAAGTGCTACTTGCACTTATTGTTGCATAAAATAAGGAAAAAAGCGAGGAATATGTAAACATTGGTATTGCTAAACTCAGTACTAAATTTAGAAACTACTAAGGAATAAATTTTTTTTGACGGTTGTTGATACATAAGAAATTTTGGGGGTCAAAGTTCGAAAAAGTGGTGTTTTTTCAATTTTTGTGTCATATTTCACAATATTTTTTATAGTAAATTATATGAAATGATGAAAAAAATGGTATCTTTATAAAAGTCCATTTAGTGACGAGAAAAACAGTGTAAAATATGTGTGGGTTACATAAACGAGTAAGAGGAAAATTTGACGTAAACACTAAGAGCGCAGAAACATAAAAACAGCTGCGGTCACGAACGGACGGATTTGTGTAAAACCGCCCGGTCACTAAGGGGTTAAGGTTCTATATAAAAAAATTTGGGATTGGGTTTAATGGTCTGACTGCGAAATGGTTATTCATTTGTATTTTAACATACACACACCCTGTTTAACACTATGCCAATTATCTTATTGTAAGGAGATGTGACTAAGAGTTAAAATCTTTGCCTTACGATGATATTGAAAACACTTTAATTGTATCAGAATGTTCCATAATAAAATGTTCCCGCAATTTTGTTCCCACTATACAGAACGAACGTAACTCACGACAAGTTTACAGATTGACGCATGACATTCCTGGGGTCCTTTTACATAACGATCCCTTCCTCTCAGAATTATAACAAAAAAAATATGTGCAAGCTTCAAGTGTGCATAGAGATGATAACCAGGTAACATATTTTGCTGGGCGTTAGCACGTCCCAGAATCTCAGACACATTATTGACAGGGGCCCCCATTCCAAGCAAGGCATTGTCTCACAGTTGGTTCAGATATTATTGTCTTTAATTTGGTTTTATATCATTTTATATGTTAATTTGTGAAGCTGATTTATACATCAAAGACGAGGCTGACAACCTCTCAGAAATTTGTCTTTCATACTGATATTGAGCCATAACTCATACTGAGGGCTCATTCCCGTGTAAGTGTGCCAGTTGAGTAGTATTCTCTTTGCCTTTTATTGTATATTTGCACTATGAAGTGTATTTTTTCTTAGTCTTAAGATATTGAATACAGTCTCTTATTGGTGGCATTGTGTACACAATTGACCAATCAGAGAAGAGCCTTCTGTGATTAGTTAATTCTGCTACACATGACTACCCTACATAAGCCAATGAGAGGAGCTCCATAGATAGAGGTCTTTCGTTGACTGAAAGGTAAATTTAACATGGAATTTTACTCGATAGCATTCCTAGTTAAATACATTTGGGCCTATAGGGGCCATTTAGCTTTAAGGCTGGGTTCACACCTCAGCGTTTTACAGCGCATTCCTGCGCGCTGTAAAATGCTGAGACACGGAAATCCCATGATTTCCTATGGGACCCGTTCACACCTGGGCATTTTACAGCACACAGGAACACGCTGTAAAACGTCCTACGCCCAAAGAAGTACGGAAGTTTCTTTGGGGCGTATTTGCAGCGCGTTCACTCTGCAGTCTATGGCTGTGAATGCGCTGCATTGCGCGTTCGCACGTTTTTTACGTTTGCGCGATACGCACGTATTGCGCGCTTAAAAAAAACCATGCAGGTGTGAACCCAGCCTAAGACCTTGGTTTTTAAAGATCTCCAGGTTCCTGACAATTGAGGGATGATAATTATAATTCCCTCAAAAAATGACCCGTTGTAATGCACACTAATAACGATTCACCTTTCCAACCTGGTGTTAAAGAACTTTTCTGGGAAGCTACCACCCTACCTGAATAGACTGCTACCCTCAGCAGTTCCCTCATCCTATAACCTCCGATCCAGGTCCAGCACCTTACTTGCAATACCACAATACAAAAAGAAAGTGACTCGATCCTCATTTTCCTACAGAGCACCGCAGTTATGGAATAACCTCCCAGACACCATCAAATCTTCCCCCAGTCTAAAGTCCCTTAAGAGTTCCCTATTAACATACCTCAATAAGGATTGCACCTGTAAACATGTAACATAGTGACTATATTTCCTACATATTTATTTTCTGTTAATCTGTATATTTGTTTTGTGTTAATGTCTTGCGTTTTACTACTTTGTATTTCTGTAACCATGTTCTTGAACCCAGGACATACTTGAAAACGAGAGAAATCTCGATGTATCCTTCATGGTAAAATCCTTTATAAATAAATAAATATACTTACAGGTGCCTTTTCTACACAGAGGCTTCCCTTAATCACCTTTACAATAACTAAACAAAGAAAATAAAGAAATGCACACATATTGCAATAAAAAGTTATACCTTTATTGACACAAAATAAAACTATATCATGGCAGGAGCTGTTTCATGGGAAAACACAGAGGATAAGTGAAATAACTTCAAACTAACTCTAACAAAGTACACTTCTCAATATATTCCACTGGGTAATAAATATAAAGGAAACAAACAGAAACCAATGTGCCTCAGTAGGAAGGTAACCCAGGAAATGAAAAATAAAAAGGAGGCATTAAAAGCTTTAAAATTGTATCAATCTGATGCATCTTATAAAGTATACAAGGTAACCAATAAACTATGTAAAAAACAACAATTGCATTGGCTACACTAGAAAATGAAAATGTGAGAGCCAATGAGAGCAAGACCAACCCCAAAAGATTCTTTAAGTACATACAGTTGTGTTCAAAATTATTCAACCCCCAATGCTGTAAAGGGTTTTAGGGAATTTAGTGTACATTTGTAATTGTATTCAGAATGAAATCCTACAAGGACTTTTTAAAGAACCATATGCAACTAAAATGACATCAATTGGTTTTGTAATACAGTAGTAAATGTTTCTTTTGTGAATTCTTCATTGACACAATTATTCAACCCCTTAAAGATTACCACTCTGAAGAACAGAGGTTCATTCAAGTGTTTTCAATCAGGTATTGAAAACACCTGTGGATGTCACGGAGCAGCAATAAAGCATAATAAGCACCAATTAGGCAGCTTTAAAATGACTGTGATACTCAGCTCCTTCTAGACATTTACTGGTGTGGTTACAAACATGGTGAAGTCAAGAGAATGGTCCAGGAAGACAAGAGAAGAGGTGATTACTCTTCACAGGAAGGGCAATGGCTATAAGAAGATTGCAAAGATGTTAAACATACCAAGAGAGACCATAGGAAGCATCATTCGCAAATTCAAGGCAAAGGGCACTGTTGAAACGCTACCTGGTCGTGGCAGAAAGAAGATGCTGACTTCGACTGCTGTGCGCTACCTGAAGCGTAGAGTGGAGAAAAGTCCCCGTGTGACTGCTGAGGAACTGAGAAAAGATTTGTCAGATGTGGGTACTGAAGTTTCAGCTCAGACAATACGGCGCACACTGCATAATGAAGGCCTCTATGCCAGAACTCCCAGGCGCACCCCCTTGCTGTCTCCAAAGAATAAGAGTCGACTGCAGTATGCCAAAAGTCATGTGGACAAACCACAGAAGTTTTGGGATAGTGTTCTGTGGACTGATGAAACAAAATTAGAACAGTTTGGGCCCATGGATCAACGCTATGTTTGGAGGAGGAAGAACAAGGCCTATGAAGAAAAGAACACCTTGCCTACTGTGAAGCATGGCGGGGGGTCAATCATGCTTTGGGGCTGTTTTGCTTCTGCAGGTACAGGGAAGCTTCAGCGTGTGCAAGGTACCATGAATTCTCTTCAGTACCAGGAGATATTGGATGACAATGTGATGCAGTCCGTCACAAACCTGAGGCTTGGGAGACGTTGGACCTTTCAACAGGACAATGATCCAAGCATACCTCCAAGTCCACTAGAGCATGGATGCAGATTAAAGGCTGGAACATTTTGGAGTGGCCATCGCAGTCACCTGACTTAAATCTGATTGAGAACCTCTGGTGGGACTTAAAGAAAGCAGTTGCAGTGCGCAAGCCTAAGAATGTGACTGAACTGGTGGCTTTTGCCCATGACGAATGGGCGAAGATACCCGTAGATCGCTGCAAGACACTTGCGTCAAGCTATGCATCACATTTAAAAGCTGTTATAACTGTAAAAGGATGTTGTACTAAGTACTAAGATTGAATGTCACTTGGGGGTTGAATAAAACTGATAATGAAGTGAGCACAGAAAAGACATTTGTGGTTAGTTCATTATAAATGTTAGGTTATAGTTGTCTGACCTACACGTGCCTCTTTGATTTAATTGTAAGCAAGATGACTGAATGATCAAAATCAATGTCAAACTGGCCAAAACACTCAATTTCAGTGGGGGTTGAATAATTTTGAACACAACTGTATATGCTAAAAAACCTAAGAGTTACAGTTAAAACTAGAGTGAAAGTGTAGGTTTACTAAGGTCAGAAACAGGACTGGTAGTAACTAAAGATCAAGAAGACAAGGCAAAACTTTTGAATGCTTATATTTCTTCACTATATATCAAAGAAGAACCTATGATAAGAGACTTGCAAATCACTGATAAAAACATTCTAAAAACATGTGATTGATTGACTAAAAAAAAGCACTGCAAAAACTAAACAAAGTGAATTGTAAACAGAGACCCAGGGCCGGATGGAATTCACCCTCCAGTACTGAGGGAGCTATGTGTGGAAATAAGCAAATGTTAGATATTAATTCTACTAATGATATATGCTGCTAATTGTCTCTCTGAGTATCTGTTAACATTGACCATTAATCTAGTCGGGTCTTCTCTGTATTTAGGCCTTTTGCTCATGATACCTAATTCTGCTTTTTAATGATGATCTTTTTATTCTGCTGTCTCAGCTAACTCTGTTTTTCTGTACCTTGATCATTTCTGCTCATCTCATTTATAGACATAACTTCATTTGACCGAGCCGATTATTGATTTGTTCCTCAAGACGAGTTCATGTCGACCTGACCAATGTTAATTGATAACTTGCTACGTGCGGTGATGGCATTCACTACTAATTAATCTAAGCCCCATCTTTTAATATACTTTAATGCAATTAATCTATGCAATGTATGTTTCTGATTGGTGAGCTGCGTCTCACCCGATATTGTACCTCCCTGTGTCCTCCCCATTCCTCCCCTTCTCTTTTCCTGTATCCTCCCAAATGAATCCTTTAAAAGACCTATCTCAAGAATAGATCAATAGAATGATTGCACACGAGATACTGCTTGTTCGTGTCATTCCTTCTCTGATCGATCGATCGCGTGGCGGCTGATACATTGAAGGCGAGGTGTGAAGATAGGTGTCAGGAGTACATTAACAGATGGTGTCCGTAGAAGTGCGATCCTGTGATTGGGTAAGTTACTAGTCCTTTTGACTGTTTTACCTGCTCAGTAGGATTACGTAGCCACGTTTAGGGTTATGAGCTGCTTTTATTGAGAGCGACTACGTATCCCACTATCCAGGCAGGGATATTGTTGCGGCAAATGCTAACGGAAGCAGGTTGCCTTATCTGGAGCACAGTGTATGCCCAGAAGTGATCGGTGCTGCGGGAGCACGACAGTAAGTATATAGAAGTGCGCACAGGTTTATTTGTTTTTGCTCGTATTTAGTGATAGTATAGTTAGTTGGGAGATAGCGACACTCTCTTCTGTGTATCAGAGCCACACGCACTGCGAGGCTGGTTGTTTGCATAAGGGAGTGGGGAGATTGCATGGGCCAAGATATCAACGCAACTGTGTATGTGTAAATCTCTGATGTATGTCGTTTTCTGTGCTTGTGTTTTGTGATTGAATAAGTACTATATCTTATCTTGTAACTGTATATGAAGAACTGTTTAAGAAACATAGTACTGTATATTGTTTTTGTAGACTTTGTTTGTGTAGTCTTTTCTACATAGGTGTTACGATGGGTAACTCTAGCTCCAATGAACAAAAGGAGAAAGAGGTGACGGTGCCTGATTTCGAGGCACTACAGAAGGGAACAACGAAAGGGGGAAAACCCAAGATCTGCTATCGTACCAGTAAGAGCCTGCTGAAGGGGGCGTGACCGGAAGCCATGTGAGGAGGACGCGCACGAGAGGAGCTCCGTCGACCCGCCGGCTACATTCCTCTCTTGAGGCTTAAATACACGGCGGAATCCCGGTAAAAATAACCAGCGCACCTATTAACACCCCGGGCATTGAAAGATGGCGCCACCAAAAGCTCAAAGGTGCCTGGATCCTCCCGTTTCGGCCCAGAAAGTGAAGGCCCGAGAGCCTCAAGATGGCGGCGCTATAAGGACAGAATCCCCCATATCACCAGAGGGGATAGAGGACGCCAGTGTAACCAGCCCGGCGACCGCACACCCAGCCTCAGAGGGTCAGATTCGTGCATTACTGAGTGAGCTTAGAGACACGCTGCAAGCTGATTTTAGATCCATAGTAGCGGACCTCCATAAAGATATCAGTGACCTGGGAGACCGCACAGACCAGCTAGAAACGAAAGCGGACGATTTATGTCTCGCACACAACGAGCTGGTAGATGCTTTTAAAACCCTTCAGAACTCACAGGATTTACTGCAGAGAAAGGTGGTGGATTTGGAAGATAGATCCAGGAAAAATAACATCAGGATACGTGGAATCCCTGAAGCAGTTAAGTCGGAAGACTTGCAGGACTACGCCTTACACCTTTTCCGTACACTGCTGCCCTCGACTCCAGATGCTGAGCTGTGTATGGACAGAATACACAGAGTCCCCAAACCTAAAAATCTGGCAGCTACAGTGCCGCGAGATGTGCTAGTACGGATGCACTTCTTTAAAATAAAGGAGGAATTAATGGCTACAGTCCGAAAGATGGGCGACCTACCTGACCCGTACGCTTCCATTTTATTCTTCCCCGACCTGTCAGCAGCGACAATGGCTAAAAGAAGGGAGTTTAGCTCGGTTACCAAAATCTTACGGAACCACAAAATGCCCTACAGATGGGGCTACCCAACCAAGCTCCTTATATGGCATATAGGAACTTTGCACGCGGTGCCCGATGCGGCCTCAGGATTCAGGCTCATGAAAGAATGGGACCTCACGGGTGAAAGTACACCTCCTCAAGCATCACGGCCGACACCGACAAAGGTATCTCCGGAGTGGCACAGAGTTAACACAAATAAATGAAGCCTACGGGTATCCGCTCCTGTGAGCCGTGTAAGGTGTGGGCACCCATGTGGGGGCGCCTTGAAGGGAATCCAGTTAAAACCTATAATGGGCTAACCTTATGTGGCCAGGCGGGTCTGACGGAGGCCTCACTCCTGATCTTCGGGACACGGAAGAGTATCGATCCCCCATACCTCCCCCTGCAGAGTCAGGGCAAACTGGACTGTTTTACCGGTTTCATGAGGATGTGACCAGTGTACATATTCGGGAGACCTCGGGTTTCTCCCTTTTTGTGGTTCGTGTTGTTATAATTTTATTTTTTATTTTTGTTGCCTCTCCACACTCTATGCATCCACGCCTTCTTTACCTGTATTTACTATACGGATCTCAGCAACACTACTGGACTGTATCACATTGGAATAGGTCGATCATTGACCAACCCACAGCCATTATGTATTGGCCTATGGATAGACGGGCCGGCAAGCCTGTTGCGCAAGCATCGGGTCCTGCACCGGAGAGACACCTCCCATTAAATAAGACGTAATATGAAACTATTTTCACTTAACGTGAAAGGCCTGAATATGCCGCACAAGAGGCATTCATTGTATGCTGACCTTAAGGCGGAAAACCCTGACATAGTCTGCCTACAAGAGACTCATTTTAAACGGTCCGCCAGCCCTCGCTTGTATTTGCCACAATATTCCGTACAACTCCATGCTACCTCTCCTACTAAGACAAGAGGGGTCTCGATCTTATTCCATAACAGACTCGCTTACCAGCTTATACACAAAATGGTCGATCCCAACGGCAGATACCTTATCGTGGTTTGCTCCCTCAATCATGTGATATACACTATTGTCAACATCTACTGCCCGAATGATGCACAGCACCTATTTTTGAGTCGAGTGTTGACTCGAACCCAGAAGATCGTGATGGGGAGACTAGTTCTTTGAGGAGATTTTAATTTGTCTTTGGACTTGCCGCAGCATGCTAACCGTAGATTGAAGACTGCTTACGCCAGACACACGACCCTGTTCGCTGCTCACCAACTCTTCGACACATGGCGATTATTTCACCCAGGGGAAACCGGACACTCCTTTTTTTCTCCGGTGCATAATGTCTACTCCAGGATAGACCATGTACTTGTTCGGGGAGACACCCTGGCTCACATTCGGGACTGCTCGATTGGACAGATCGCATGGTCGGACCACGCTCCGGTGATGTTATGCTTAGCCGAGGAATATGACTCTTGTGGCAGAGCACCGTGGCGTTTAAATGAGTCGTTGTTGTCCCGCCCTGAGGTTAGGGAGGAGGTGCAACGGGTTATTGTGGATTATTTCAGGGAGAATTCCATGGGGGAGGTTTCGGAAGGTGTTTTGTGGCAGGCTCACAAAGCAGTGGTGAGGGGAGTGTTGGATAAATGGGGGGCACGACTGAAAAGACAGCGTACTGAACATCGTTTATCTCTATTGCGGCAAATAACCCTAGCTGATATATCTCATAGACGACTCCGCACTGCTGCCACTTTGACCCAAGTGACTGAGCTCCGTAGACAACTGATTGACTTAGATAAAATAGACTATACTTGGACGGCTAGAAGACTGAAGGCGAGATGTTATATATACAGCAACAAAGCAAGTAGGATGTTAGCCAACAAATTGAGGTCCATACAGGGAAAACCCGGATCTCGCAAGTGTTAGACAGTCAAGGGTGTCCCAAGCATCAACCGAAACAAATAGCTGACTGCTTCGCAGAGTATTATTCCTCCTTGTATAATCTAAAAGGGGCACCAGATGTGCACCAACCCTCCCTTCCCGATATTTTCACATTCTTACAAGGGTTACACCTACCACAGCTGTCGGAGGATCTCTGCCATACTATGGCTCAGCCTTTCTCTTTGTTAGAATTTAATACAGCGTTAAAAGGGTTACCTAATGGCAAGGCCCCGGGTCCTGACGGGTTTACATCTAAGTATTATAAAAGTTTCCCTGATCTCCAATCACATGTTACAGTTTTTTCAATTCATTTTTGAAACAGGTCAGCCGCCCAGGGAATGGCTCTCAGCGCATATAGTCACTCTCCCTAAAACACAGACTCCCTCGCCACACTGCTCTCAATACCGCCTGATCTCTCTGCTTAATGTGGACACCAAGTTGTACGCTAAAATAATAGCGAACAGACTTGCTGACATTTTGCCCCTGTTGGTGGCAGAGGACCAGGTAGGCTTCGTCAAAAATAGGCAGGGCCCAGATAACACATTAAAAGTACTGACGCTTTTGGATCACGTAGTGCAGTCCTCTCAACCCTCTCTGTTATTATCTTTAGATGCTGAAAAAGCGTTTGACCGAGTGAACTGGTTATTTCTCCATCATGTATTGCTAAAATTTAACTTCCCTGACCTACTCATATTGGCAATAAGGGGACTGTACACGGATCCAACGGCAAAGGTCTTAAACGCCGGTTTCATGTCCCCTCCCATAAAGATATCGAACGGGACCCGACAGGGATGTCCTCTGTCTCCCCTCTTGTACGCCCTGGTTTTGGAACCTTTGGCCCAGGCCATTCGCCAATCCTCGGAAGTGCAGGGGGTGAACATTGGGCCGACACAGAGCAAAGTGAGCCTTTTTGCAGACGACATACTCCTGACAATCACTGATCCGGTCTCATCACTGCCAGCCCTGCATGAGATACTTGACAGTTACAGTAGGGCATCTTTCCATAAGATCAACTTTGCTAAATCACAGGCTTTGACATATGCAATTCCCATTAACTCCCTGAGACCCCTGAAACATAAATATCCTTATGACTGGAGGACTTCCTACGTTACCTACCTGGGGATTAAAGTGGCTTTTTCTAAGGTTGACCTCTTCACTTACAATTATAAACCTATGCTGGGGGTGGTCAGAAATTTATGCAATAGTTGGACTAAGTTTGAAGTGTCTTGGACGGGGCGTATGGCTGCGGTAAAAATGTCTCTTCTTCCGAAACTGCTATATTTATTTCGGGCCCTCCCCCTCTCACTGCCTCGGAGTTACTTTCAATCAATACAAGATATGCTTTCCAGGTTTATTTGGCGAGGCAGGAAGCCAAGAGTGAAGGCGGCTCTTCTGCATCAATCTCTGGAATGTGGGGGGATGGGAGTGCCCAATATCTTATTGTACTATAAAGCCTCTATTTTAACCTCAGCTCAATTATTAATAGGGAGCCATCAGGGACCCCATTGGACGAGATTCCTATCCATATAATTTCTTCCACATGCGCCAGCGACGGTTCTATGGATTCCTAAGGCATTGCGCCCCAGATTGCCGACCCTCCCCCCTCTGGCGGGGCTGCTGCGACAGGAATGGGATCGTAATATTTCCAATCTTATTCAATATCATCCTATAGCATTAGGAGCTCCAATAACCGTGTTCTGCCACCTCATCGCGGACTTCGATCCGGGGCGGTGGCACGCACACTCTGTAACTAAGATACATCAACTATTTAATCAGGAGGGGTTATGCTCTTTCTCACAACTTCAAGACAGACACTCGATTCCCCAGAATTTATGGCTATCGTATAGACAGTTACAATCTAAAATGACTAGCTGGGGTCTAGGTGGGCAGTTCCAGGATAATCACCCCCTTCTACCCCAATCTGAGACTACTTGTTCTCAACTGTTGGACAGGAAGAAACTCATTTCAAAATGTTATGGAACCTTACTAATATCAACACCCAAAGGGAAATGGGGCTTCCAAACGGCGTGGGAACTAGACCTGGCCAGGGAATTCTCCGGGGAGGAATGGGGGAAAATTTTAAGTGGGATAGAAGTAAATTTCGTTGCGCGTCCTTGTGGGAAGCCCGGAAAAAATTGCTGTATAGGTGGTACCTCACTCCAGACAGGGAAAGTCATGTGTCCAAGGGGACCTCCGCCACCTGTTGGCGTTGTGGATTGTCGAAAGGGACATACTATCATATTTGGTGGACGTGTCCCGTGGTGACAACATGGTGGAGGGAGGTGGCCGCCTTTAGTTCCACTGTTTTAGGCAGCAATATAGACCCTCTCCCGGAAATTTTATTATTGCAGTTCTTCCCCATATCCCTCTCCCGGTTCCAGAAACAAATGTTAGCACATATTTTATCAATTACGTCCCTCCTTATGGCCGCTAGATGGAAATCTACATTAGTACCAACGATAAAGCTGATTATGGACCGCCTCAAAGACTTCCATCTTTTAGAAGGGATGTCCCGTACAGTTTCTGGGTCCCTCCCTCCTACCAAAACATTCTGGTCTTTATGGGACACACACCTGGTCTCTACCTTAACTGTTTCCACAACGAAGTAAGGGCTGATGATACAGAGTGACGAGGTAGTGTGGAAGGATAAATCTCTGTTTCTATTACCAACTGATGAATACTATGCACGTATGGTTGGAGGCGACAATGTGTGTTGTGGTTGTGAGTTTTTTTCTTTTTGTTTTCCTTAGTTGTTTTGTCATGTTCCTTATATTTGATCTTTACTTTATTTTGTGTTGTTTATTTCTCTTAATATATTGGTTTAAGCTGCCTTACAGTTCGGGACTTCTTTTTAACTATTGGGATCCTCGTTTGAATTCATCTGATGTTCTCCTTTCATTATTCTGTCATATTTTCTTTTGAGTGGTACTTATTCCCCATACAATGTGTAGGTACCTGCCTTCAACAATCAATAAAAAAAAAAATTAATTTAAAAAAATAAAAATAAAATGAGCCTGCCGAAGTCAGCGGGTAACTGCACAAATGCCCCAAAGGATCCAAAGCCGTTTCCAGATGAAACTCCTTTCGAATACGTAAGTCGTATCGCTGGTGCTTATTATACGATTCCATTTACAGATCTTCTCAATTCTTGGACGATCAGCCTAATGTCCACAGACCCATTTCCAACAAAAGGGGCAATGGAAGAATGGCACATTAAGATGATTAAAGGTTTGTGTCTGAATGATAGAGATGCCTTCCCTTGGTACACGGGAGACCCCAAGTGGGACAAGAAGTACATGAAGGAATGTGGTAAAGTATGGGTTGAGTTAGCCCCTGTCACGGAATGGCCCAGCACCCTCAGCCAGGGGCGGTGCACAAGGACAGTGATGGCCATGGACAATTAGGTGCGGTGGCACGCACGGAGTTTTAACGTACTTTTTCACTAGATGTGGTTATGTGTGGTGTGATACAGTGTTCCCCGTTGGTTTATTGCGAAATGTATTTTCCCTTTGTCTGCCTTGCCCGCCGCCATTTTCCGATCACCTTGTGGCGCAGTTCAGATTCTTCGATTCGGAAAATGGCCGATTCGAACCATCCGGTTCGAATCGTAAAATGGCCGATTCGGACCATCCGGTCCGAATCGGCGACTCCCCGAATCGTAATGGCCAATGGGTCCTGGGAGGGCGGGCAGGGATTCCCATTGTATTGTAATTTGTGGAAAGTTGATAAATGCTTGAACTGTAAATAATAAAGCCAGATTTAGCAGTGCATCCAGCCTCGTCTGATGTCTTATTTCTCCGCCGTATTTCGTTGTCTGAGAATCCCTCGTGGTCTCAGGGTACGGTGTTCCACCCAGATCCGAACCGAATCGAGCGCTCTGTGCCTGCATCGAGCATCAGGGCAGAGGCGCAGCGGATGGTGTTCGGTTCCCAGATAGACGGAGATCCGATCCGAAGGGCGCGGCCGTGTACCGCGCTTCGGTATTGCAAGAGACCGCGGTAAGATACGAATCCTCTGCCGATCCCGCAAGATCCGAAGCTTCATCCATCCCCGATCCGAAAAGTCCTCCACTTGAGATCCGAAGGTTTTACCCGCACCGAGATCGGAAACGTTTCCCACATAAGATCCGAAGATTCCTCCGCGGTTGGCAGATCCGATCTCCACAGACGTCCCACACCCACAAGGTCAGTGAACCAGCTGCTCGGGACGCTGAGTGCCGTATGGCTCAGTGGTCGGGCTGGTTCTAGGCAGGGGTCCCCTCCACCGCCCGCTAACCCCTCCCCGGGGTCACGCCAGGCCGCACGAGACGCCGAGTGCGCGCCACTCGGTAGTCGGGCCAGCGGTAAGCGACGGGGCCGCGCAGATAGAGCACACCCGCAGGCGGAACAACATCCCATTCCGTCATAGCCCCGTATTACAATGCCCCTGGGACAAAAGCACCCAAGTACATCCCTACTGCACCTACACCCATACCACCAGCATATGTGCCCCTATTCCCGCCAACATCCACTCTATTCCCACACGCTACAAAGCCAGAGGCGCTGGCCTCAGCCTTACAGGATACAGGCCTTTTACGGGATACAGAAGCACCAAGAGACCCCAATGGGATAGAACAGGCGGAAGCCGCATTAGAACACGCATACCCGCAAGCACAGGCACAAGGGGGTGCACAGAAAAGCATTAAAAGAACGGAAGAGGGAGAAGGGGTTGAGCCACTGACTAACCAGTTTGGGAACCCTCAAACCAGATATCCCTCACGAGAACATGTACCCCCTAACACGTATCCCCAGCTAGATAAACAAGTGGTAGCAGCCATGACAAAGAAAGAACACACAGAGTATACTGAAGTGATGCCTTTCATGTCAGCAGGTGAACACTTGATCATAGTCCCAGTAGATATGGCTGTGATAAATGACATAATTAAGGGAGCCCCAGACCCGGTGAAATCACCTGCAGCCACAGTACAGTACCTAAAGAGAGCTACAAAAGGACTTAGGTTTACTGTAGAAGACTATACAATGATTATAAATGGTGTGATGGGATATGATGGTGATGGAAGGTTCAGATGGGAACAGTGTCCATTGCTCAATGAGGTGGCAGTAACAAATTACACAGAATACCCTTTGAGAACACAGATTAAGATAGATGAGATGTGGGCATCTGTTTTAATTGAATGGATTGTGATGCATGGTAATCGTAAGTCTATGGCTGCTGTCCTAGCTTGTAAGCAGGAGAAGAATGAAAGTGCGACACAATTTGTGAAACGTTTTCGTGCGAATTGGAAAGAAGATGGTGGACTGACGAGAGATGGTGAAACAGGTGAAATGCATGTACAGACGCTGGTGAATAACCTGTTGCCTGACGTGCAGAGATTGGTGAAGCAAATGGTTGATAGCCTACGCAATCGCCTGATGATATAGAAAGAACACTACAGGTAAAAGACGCAGCTGGGTGTTTTGAAAGGAATATTAAAGATGGTAAAAGTATGTTGCTAGCGTTTCAAGGACAGTATAGAGGAAGTTGGAATAGTGGACAGCAGCAGAGAGGTAGAGGCAGAGGTAGAGGAAGATCGGGATATCATAACCAGGGAGATAGGAGAGGAGGACAGGATGCGCAGCGTGACAATGCATGTCTTTATTGTAAAAAGATAGGCCATTTCCGAGCACAGTGTCCAGCACTGGCGGATCGACAACAGGATGGGTACCCACCACAACAGCCTAGCCCCTACCATGCTGCACAACACAGTGACACAAGAGATTCACAGTCCAGACCACCCAGACATCAGATTGACTGGCAAACACAAAACAGACAATAGGGCTGCCCGGAAGGCGACGCCCTCAGCCTAGTCCAGATTACCAATGCCCATACTGAACTACCACTCATTCAAATCTGAGTGGAAGATCAGTGTATCCCGTTAAGGTTGATACAGGGGCCACCACGTCTACCATATTGGGTGAGTGGTATAATGGTGACCTGGAAGATGCTGAGCCTTCTATGGAAATCAATGGGGTCTTGACTAAAACCAAACGAACCACACCTTTACACATATGGGATGACGATGAGAATGTAATTACCAAACAAAGTTTTTCCATCCTCCCCACATGTCCAGTGAACTTGTTAGGGCGTGACGTGTTGGGTGACTTATATACAGATTACATGTGGGCCAAAGGGAGACCTTGACGTTACATCACCTTACTCATGTTTCCAGACAACCGCATCAACCGTACGTATGGGACACGACATTTCCCTGCACTTACCGTTCCTGAGGCCTTGACTGGCGCACCAAAAACAATATGGGCAGAACATGCATACGATGTAGGACTGATTCACTGTACACCTTTCAGAGCTACACTCAAACCTGGTACAGGGCCTGTATACTAAAAACAATATCCATTAGGACCAGCTAAAACCAGCATTAGAGAATTTATTCATAGGTTCCTAGAAGCTGGTATCCTGAGACCAATAGTATCACCTTACAACACACCAGTAAATTCAGGTCCCAAGGGTGAGGGTTTCCGCTTCACTCAAGACTTCAGAGCATTAAATAAGGTCATCATTCCCATAGCGCCTATTCTGCCTGACATACACTCATTACTCACATCCATACCTGCTACAGCTACAATGTTCACAGTCATAGACCTGTCCAATACCTTCTTTTCTATTCCAGTGGACAGGGAGACACAGCCCTTGTTAGCCTTCACATTTGAGGGAGCGCAGTACTGTTGGGAGCGATTCCCACAGGGCTTCGTTGACAGCGCTTCTTATTGTAGAGCTCTCCGTGAGACCCTCAAAGAGTGGGCGCCGCCGTCTGGTTCAGTCCTATTGCAGTATGCAGATGACTTGTTGCTCTGTAGCTCAGACGCAGATGCATGCAAGCAGGATACGTCAGCCCTGCTCGTGCACCTGGCAGCAGAGGGACATAAGGTTTCCTTGTCAAAATTGCAGTATTGCCAGCCAAAGGTCACATACCTGGGTTTCACGCTTTCCCCAGGTGAGAGGCATGTCTCCACCTCTCGTATAGAAGCTCTTTCACAGCTGGCCCAGCCCACCAGCAAAACAGACATGATGAGCTTTCTAGGTATGGTCAATTTCTGCAGACACTGGATTCCTGATTGCTCCCACTATGACAATATTTTGCGTAGAGCTACAAGACAGGACGCACCAGATACGCTGATCTGGGACGAGTCCATGTACGCCGCATATGAAATGTTAAAGGTATTGTTGTCATCCGCTCCTGCTCTAGGTTTGCCCAATTATCATGTACCCTTTCACCTGTATTGTCGAGAAGATTGTACAGCCATGGCGGCGGTACTGGCCCAGGTTCATGGAGGTGTTCTAAGGCCGACAGCATTCATTTCAAGGGTGTTGCCTCTCCCAGTACATGGTATGCCAGCATGCTTAAGAGCTGTAGCAGCATGTGCAATGGCTGTAGAAGCCGCACAAGCCATTACACTATCACATGATACTGTGTTACATACACCACAACACGTACTGAAAGTACTGCACAACTTGACCACACAACATGTGACCGCACAACGACTCTCAGGATATGAGATAATTCTTACAGCCACACAAAATCTGACTGTCAAGTACTCATCACCAACCTCAGGTCCCATACATGCACTAAACAGCCTACTTAGGTTACGTAACACACCAGAAGATGACGAACATGACTGTTTACCTCTCATACACGCAGTAACCTCCCCACGTATGGATCTTATGTCTACACCACTAGAGGGTGAACACATACGTCACATATTTGTTGATGGTTCATGCCGTAGGCCCACAGACAATACATACATGACAGGATATGCAGTGGTAGAATTACCAGACATGATACATGATTCAGGAAGAATATCACAGGGATCAGCACAAGCAGCAGAACTGATAGCACTGACCAGAGCATGTGAGTTGTTCAAGGATAAGGAAGTAACAATATATACAGATTCAAGGTATGCTTTTGGAGTGGTGCATAATTTTGGTGTATTGTGGACGAGACGAGGATTCCAGACAGCTGACGGTAAGACATAGCACATGCAGACCTCATAACTGACTTGCTTGAGGCCATACAGTTACCTGCTAGGTTAGCTGTAGTTAAGTGTAAAGGACATGCCACTGATGGTTCTTTCCAAGCGAAAGGAAACCAGTTTGCTGACATCATCTCGAAAGAAGCAGCTGACACAGACGACACAACAAAGATAAGATAAGGAAGGCCACACAAGGTACATTCACTAATTGGCCTGATTACCTGCCTGCCATATTGGCAGAGATCAGAATGACTCCAATGGCTCAGACGAAGCTGTCGCCATTTGAGATTCTGATGGGACGACCGTTCCCAACACCGTGGACCAAAAGAGGGCCACCGGTAATGTTAGCTGGTGATCTGGAACAGATCCAGGAACATTATGTGGCCTGGTTGATAGAAAAACGGAATAGTGTTTATGGTGATGTGTCTTTGTCTTCTGTTTTTCCTTCTAGTGAGCCAATGCATCCATTCCGCACAGGAGATCAAGTCCTTGTGAAGGAACTACACCGGCACAAGTCTCTGGATCCACGTATGGTCTTCCGACGACGGTAGTGGCTGTTACCCGTACCGCTGTACTGACGAGTGACTCACCCGCCTGGATACACACATCACGAGTAAAGGCCACACCACCAAAGATTCAACCATGGCATTCGCCTTCGCCGGAGGGCTCATCTCCATCGGAATGATCACCAAGATCTGTGCCATTGGCTTTCCATTGATCATAGCATTACATATGCTAATCGAATGTTATACTGACTGTGCCTGTATCGCTCTTAATCCTTCTTCATGTCCCAACACCTCTGCTGCTACAACACATAGAAACCGCAGACACTCCGCATATGAGATAGATAATGTGTTCGTACAAACCCTACAAGCTGTACACAGTGAATCTTACATGACGAACGAGTCCTGTTGGATATGCGGATATGCCCCACATTCACAACAATATGGCTATCCCTTTATAGGGATAACATGGACTGCACAGATGTTAGCTGACATGATAAAGCACAATCAGACCATACTTATTGATTTCCGTAGCGCACCTGAGGCCAGAGCCGAAATGGAACGCACTAAAGTACATCTTGCTTATGCTATGCTTGCTTGCTATAGAAGTAGATGCTGCATTCAATGCAACCCGAGGAGCCCTACAGTTGGTTTTCATCTGAACAGGAACAGATAAGATTGGTAACTTTGCAGAATAGAATGGCCCTTGATTACCTGCTAGCCGCAGAGGGCGGGGTTTGCACGAGAATAGGCTCCTCCTGCTGTTCCTGGATCCCTGATAATTCGGGGGCCATACACCACGAGTTAGACAACCTAGAGGAGGTCCAGTCCCATCTCCGGGAGAAGGCACGTGTTCTGTTCGATGGATGGGATTGGTCCTTAGGTATTGGTTCCTGGCTAGGATCCATGGGTAAGAGTATTCTTGCTGGTCTGCTAGTGGTCCTAGTAATGATATTTTCAATCTACCTGATCTACAAGTTGATCGGTTGTCTCTTTGACCGATGTGCCCAGCAACAGAATGGTAAGGGAGAATTAATACGTTTTATATGACGTATTGTCGCAGTTGCGACAAAAGGGAGAGTTGTTAGATATTAATTCTACTAATGATATATGCTGCTAATTGTCTCTCTGAGTACCTGTTAACATTGACCATTAATCTAGTCTGGTCTTCTCTGTATTTAGGCCTTTTGCTCATGATACCTAATTCTGCTTTTTAATGATGATCGTTTTATTCTGCTGTCTCAGCTAACTCTGTTTTTCTGTACCTTGATCATTTCTTCTCATCTCATTTATAGACATAACTTAATTTGACCAAGCCGATTATTGATTTGTTCCTCAAGACGAGTTCATGTCGACCTGACCAATGTTAATTGATAACTTGCTACGTGCGGTGATGGCATTCACTACTAATTAATCTAAGCCCCATCTTTTAATATACTTTAATGCAATTAATCTATGCAATGTATGTTTCTGATTGGTGAGCTGCGTCTCACCCGATATTGTACCACCCTGTGTCCTCTCCATTCCTCCCCTTCTCTTTTCCTGTATCCTCCCACCTGAATCCTTTAAAAGACCTATCTCAAGAATAAATCAATAGAATGATTGCACACGAGATACTGCTTGTTCGTGTCATTCCTTCTCCGATCGATCGCGTGGCGGCTGATACATTGAAGGCGAGGTGTCCAAGATAGGTGTCGGGAGAACATTAACAGCAAACCTATATTTTTAACCTTTCAAGATTCTTTTCTTTCAGGAATCATACCAGTGGATTGAAGAAAAGCTGATGTGGTCCCTATATTCGAAAATAAGTTCAAAATGTCTGCCTGGGAATTACAGATCTGTGAGCTTAACATCTGTGGCTGGGGAAAGTATTTTTAGGTGTTACTAAGGAATAATATTGAGGAATTCATTGCGAGGTATAATGTAATTAGCAGAAATCAGCGTGGATTTATGAAACACAGATCATGTCAGACTAACCTAATTGCATTCTATGAAGAAGTAGAAGTGTAGATTAGGGGATCACAGTGGATGTGATTTACTTGAATTTTGATACAGTTCCACACAAGAGGTTTCTATTCAAATTAAGAGAAATTGGTCTAGATGAAAATTCTTCAGGGTTATTCAGAGAGCAGTGAAAAGCAGGAGAATGACTGGAGAATGGAAAATTCCAGGTCAAAATAGCTGATTTGGAAAGTGAGATGAATGGGAGAAATTTTCTGGTTTGGCTATTTTGACCTAGGAATTTTCCATTCTCCAGTCATTCTCCTGCTTTTCACCGCTCTCTGAATAACCCTGCTTGTTTTTGGATAGAACACTGGCTAAAAGATTTGGTGTCCCTCAGGGGTCTGTTATAGGACCACTTCTAGTCAATTTATTTATAAATGATCTTGATATAGGCATCGAAAGTCACGTGTCAGTGTTTGCCGAACTAGGAAAAGCAATAAAATATGAGCAGGATAATACTTCCCTGCAGAGGGATTTGGATATATTGGGGGACTGGGCACTCAAATGGCAGATGAAATTTAACGCAAGGTTATTCATTTTGGTATGAAGAACGCACAAGCAACTTATACCCTAAAATGGTACTAAAATCAATGCAGGAGAAGGAATTGGGAATAATCATATCCTTCAAACTAAGCAACCGTGCCCAATGTCAAACGACAGATGCCAAGGCCAGCAAGGTATTGGCATTCATTAAAAGGGGAATTCACTCTCAGGGTGAAAACATAATTTTGCCTCTTTATAAATCAAAGGTAAAACTGCCCCTTGAATATGACGTGCAATTTTGGGCACCTGCTTTAAAAAAGATGTTTTGTTGCTAGAAAAAGTGCAGTGGCGGGCAACTAAATTAATAAGGGGAATGGAAGATTTAAGTTATGAGGATAGACTAACAAACTTAAACCTGTTTAGTTTAGAGAAGCGCTGCCATAGAGGGGATCTGATAACCTTATATAATCTTATCATTCATTAGATTTTTTTCTGCAGTCCTATTGCTTAACAAAGTGATATCTGTGAACAATTTATCACAATGTGGATTTGCTGGAGTTGTTTGAACACCCGACACCAGCACAGCCATTCTGGTAAACATGGCAAATTATTTTCAAGCTCCTGGGTATTATTTGCTTTTATTTTTTCCAGTCTGCTTGGGAAGATTAACCCGTCGTAAGGCATCCTGAGTAGGTCTCCCAATGGCTTTAATCAGGGGCGGACTGGGCAAGCAGGCAAATAGAGGTCTCTCTAACAGAGGTGGCTCCCAAGTAGGGTGGCCAACTAAGGCCTCGCGGTCAAGAAGGCCTCGTGGCCGCCTGACTTGACTACTGGGCGGCAGTGTGTACACACTCAAATCCCTGCCACTCGTTTGGATGGATTTATTTATACCTGCACATCGCTGCTGCCCAGCTGTGTTCCTAAGCTATGGCCTAGGTCCGGCAGGGACTTCAAAATGGTGGACGTCTGGCCTCCCTCTGATGTTCAAGGGTGCACCACATCACGTGACATCTTCCGCCATATGCCCAGGTCTCCCCTGTAGTTCTTGAGTGCAGTTAGACAGGCTGCACCCTGACAGAGGTTGAAGACAGAGCTAACCAGTGGATCGCCCCTGTATCAGCTGCCCACTGACCCCTTCTCCCAAAAAAAATGGTTTATTTGCCTACCCCCATCAAAACATAATTTACTTGTCGTCCCCCTGCAAAAAACAAAAACAGACTTACTTTATCCCCCCCCCCTCGGAAAAACCGAATTTGCTTTATTTGCCCCCCCAGGAGAAAAAACAGAAGAAAAAAAAGAAAACATAAAAAAGAAACAAACACAAAAAAGGTTAATCCCCCCAACCTGGATAAGAAAATCTGCCTCTCAGCAACGGGAAAAACCCAAAGCCTATATAATTTGTTTGGGGGAAAATACTTTATTTTACACCTCCCCCCCAAAAAAAAAACCCATAGTAAAAAAGGGATCTAACTCATTAGCCCCCCTCCCCCCTGGCTGGAATAAAATTAAAAAAAAACTTTAAAAAAAACAGATTTATTTAATTTGCCTTCCCACAGAGAAAAAACAGATTTACTTTATTTACCCCCTGGAAAAACCACAAGATTTATTTGCCCCCATGGAAACCACAATAAAACTCACAGGAATGTGCCGTCACTATGAAACAAATATGTTTCTAAACCCTGTGAAATCTAAGATCATAGGTGTTTAGGTTTGGCTTAAAATATGCAATTTATAGTTAATTTTATATTGCTTGTATTTTTCCCATTATGGGGACAGTGGGGGCATCATGTTTTGCCTAAAGCCTCACAAAGTCAAGAGCTATATAAAACAAATGGACATTATGTTGGCCGGACATGTGCAGCGTCTGACATCTCCTAATCACGCACACACGCCGCTATGCCGGCACAGCGCACTCTGTGCGTCAGTACTAGCGTTTCGACGTTCTTGCAAAAATGCGTTCGTTTGCCGCTTGCGTTGTCCGGCCGCACTTTTGTGCGGCTGTACTTTGTATGTTGGTCGTCATTGGACGTCATTTGCTGCTACCATGGCCGCAATAAAGTGCAGCTAAACGCACGTTCAAACAGCGTTCGTCTGCGAGGCGTTCGTCTGATCCCAGCCTAAGAACCACAATTATCTCACGTTAAGTTGTTGTGCCTGCCAAAGTCAATCTGAGCATATATGCTGCAGCAATAATACATGCACACACAACTTCTCCATTTTATTGGTTTGGTACGAGTAGAATGTGTAACTATACATTGCTGCATTTTTTTTTGGGCTGGTGTATTTGGGTTCGGCCAGGTTGTTCATTTTTGCCTTTAACACCAGCTTTTAGGAGTTGCTAAAATTATGCGCGCAAAGGCTGTGCGTTAAATCCTGCGCATAGATTGTAATACATCCGCGTACCAGCGCACATTTGCGTTTGCGCTCACAATGTTAAGTATAGGACATGCGCAGTACAGTAAGCTCGCGGAGGGTTCGCACAGGTTCACCCTGACGATTACGAGCGTTTGTTGCACTAATGTAATACGGCATTTGGCGCAAAGGGTTTTATCCCTCGCGTTAATGCGTTTTTGCGCTGGCGCAAACGTTTGCGTGAAGAATGTAATTTAGCCCTTTAAGTGCTGCCCAATGGGCCTCTGGCTTGTAGTTGCCCACTAGGCCAAAGGTTGCCAGTCAGCCCCTGGACTTAATAGAAAATGCATGTGGAGCTGAGCGTGTAACTGCAATGGGGATTTCCCTCAGAGCAGGCGGCTGATTGTATGACAGTATATCCGGCGTGTCAGTGTTTTGGGATTACAGTGTCATTCATTGATTCTCAGTGCAGTGATTGACTCCCTCTCCTGCACAGCACAGCTCACTCACTGCACAGCCTGCCTCAAGCAGTGACACAAAGCCCCGCCTACCGGCCTGTCAGTTCCATGAAGCTCCGCTGTCCATTGGTCCCCGTCGTTTCGTCATATTTATCCGCCCCCTTATAGCCACCTGACGTCACCAGTTGCTTTCTGAAGCCCTGCCTGCTGTATCACACGTGTGTGCGACTGTCTGAAGCGACTAGCCATGGCGGAGATCGGTAAGAGAGCTGCATCTCTCATGCACGTTCCGCCTCCACGTGCAGCTTTCTGCCCGATCCTGCGGCGCGCAGGCAGCCATGTACGGTTTTGCGATATCCCGGTGGGGGAGGGGGGCGACTGCACCCTTTCTACTCAGACTCTCCGCTGATGATTGCCACTTGCTATCTTTTGGTGCTCAGACCTGGCATGCTGCTGCTGCCGCCGCCGTCTCCTTGTACCCTATAGTGTAGCTCTGGAGTTCGCAACCTTGTCTTTCCAGATGTTTTTCAACTACATCTCCCATGATGCCCAGTTAGTCGTTAGGTTGACAGTGGCGCATGGGAAATGTAGTTCCAAAAACTGGAGGGTCAGGGCTGCTTACCCCCTGGTGTAGGTTTTATATTGTGTATGGAAACTTCCTCCAGTCTTTGCTCTCTCAGGTAACTGGTACTAAATCCTAATCCTGGCAGCATTCAGGAATTTCCTATTGCATTCAATCAGCGCCTCGCACAGGATCCAGCCATGTCCATCACGTGACCTCTGATCATGCTGGGGGTCACATGGGGATACTGAGGGAGATTTGATTAAGCGGGTGATGCTCCAAACATCATGAGATGCTCCAGGGATTTCTATCAATCTGCCTTTTTGGTGAGGGGGGGGGGGGAGTGTGTAATTTGTTTTTTCTTTAACCCTTTTCACAAATCCGAATCGTCTGTAGATCAGTAAATTGTTTTACTCTTCCACGTGTTCTGGAAAGGAAACCGCGGAACATGAATAAGACATAACAATATTCAGATGGAGAGCGGCTGTGTCTTTATTGGGGCATATGAATAGCTTCACAACCATTTATTTTAAACCAGATGCCAATAATAACCATCACAAGATTGAAACTAAAATCATGAACGCAAAACGAATAACTTATTCTGGCCCTGAACACCCAGGATAAACCAAACACTACTTTAAATAGCCCGCATAAACCTGTGTTTAGACGCCCTATATTTGGCAGGCAAGCTTTCTTTTTTACATTTTATACATTGAAAAACCTGCAAATTCGCTGCTCAACATCCAATCGGATGCAGGGACTTTATGTCAAGAGCAGAGAACTTGATGCAGACATTAGTAACATGTGGTACTACGCAACACTCCAGGCTCATACTGGGCGGCCTTGTGGGGTTAGGGCAGCGATACACCGTGCCGTATATTAACTCAGCCTCCTGTTTTGGCTGAGGGCTCGGACAATGACAGCGTCTGCTGGAGGGAGACCTCAGACCTGGGAGAACTGGCTGGGTTTTTTTAAAATCAGGCCTGTCAAACTCTCAACCATCCAGATGTTTGACTACAATTCCCAGAATTCTTCAAATTAAATCAATGGCCAGGGAAACATGGGAGTTGAAGTTCAGAAACATTGGGGGGGGGGGCAGAGTTTGACCACCTGGCTTTAGAGTACGATTATCATCTGGATTCTTTTTTTGTTTTTGGCAGTGTCCCTTACAGGAATTAAAAGCTAGTGGCGATGGCCAAAGAATAAAATCTTGGCCTTTTAATCAGAAATGCAGTAAACTAATGCTTTCAAAGCTGTATTGCGGTAGGCAGACAGTCGCAGTGCTTACCTAGGCCAAACCTGCCATATACATGTCTCAGCGGAGGCGAGAGCATACATAAAATAAAGGCCATTAATGTTATTAAAAGCTGTTAAATTGGGGTTACACCCCCCCCCCCACCAACAGTGGCAAGAGCCTTATTTTTCGATGTTTAATAAATTGCTTCCCACAATTATCTCTACACCCTGCGAGTCTATTCCTTTACAGGAATACACTGGCTGCCATAGTCGCTTTATGAACCTCAGACACGGCTATGGGTGGTTGATGGAAGAGGGCATTTTAGGGTTCAAGGAGTCTCGTAGAATCTAGTATTGTCAGTGTAACTATTCAGTACACAATGCGTTTTTTTTTTTTTTTTCTTGCAGGCCTCTAGGCTCATGTTTTGTAACTTCTGTGTTGCAGCTCTTTTCAGTGTGTCTGATAAATCTGGACTTGTTGAGTTTGCTCAGCGTCTGAGCGCCCTTGGCCTGTCCCTAGTGGCCTCTGGTGGAACTGCAAAATGCCTCCGTGACGCAGGATTTACAGTCAGGTACAGAAAATAATTTATCATGTATCGAGCGGCAAAAGGGAACTCCTCATGTTGGTTAACCTCTTTAAACATCCATGCTCTCCTTATTTTAATGACCCGCTCAAATTTTAGGGAACCCTAGTTTAACACTTAAGAATCTTGGTAAACCCTCTAATGATCCATGTGATTTTGCTTGTTTAATAATGGCTGCACTTATTCCATAAGGAAAGCCTGGATATCAAACTAATGAACGCGGAGATGATCTAATAGATCATATTTGATCTCCTGTCTGGTAATGAACATCCTGTTTGTAAATTCCAGCGACTGACAATTTCTTATGTTTGCAGCTTTTTAAACACCATGGCTGAATGTCTTTAGTGTTCAGTATCTGAACTGTACTGTCCATAACTTTGTAGGGATGTGTCTGAGCTCACTGGATTTCCTGAGATGTTGGGAGGACGTGTAAAAACACTTCATCCAGCTGTACACGCAGGTAAGAGGAGACAAGTTGTCAGTCACCTATGTTATTGGAACACTATCCATCCTGAACACTTTGTTTTTAAAGTCGCCAGGATTTGTAGCATCCTCCGCCTCACCCACCGGCAACTGGCATTTTTAATTTCCCAGGTGTCACTAGTGCAATGAGAATGCTCGCCATCACTGAGTGCTGATGTCAAGTCATGAGCAACTTCCAGATGTTAGTTACAAGCATTTTATAAAACTCCTAAGTTCCCTAGTGCTGTACGATGGGAGTGATACCTACATACTAGGTGAGGGTGCATGTAAGAAGATGGAGCAAGACATGAACAATGGGGATTATGGAGTGGGCCAATGGGCTTCTCTTGTGTATTTTAGACTTCTAAAAGAGTTCCCTAGAAAGGGGGCAGCTTGGGAGAACTCTTGGCGTTGGGGGTGCGAGTACAAGGAACTGATAGTGTCAGATCATTGGCCAAGCGAAGTGATCAGATGGGATGTACCTGCTAATAAGTGGCATGCAGGCAGGGGCGCAGTTATGGAGAGCTTTGTATGTGCGAGCATCAGTATTTCAAGTTGCTTTTATAAAGGAGCCAGTGCAGAGATTGTCAAAGGGATGAGGTGTAAGTCTGGCACAGGCCTTCATGAGACTAGAGGGAGAATCTGGGATTTAAGGCCAGAGAGAAGGTGGGAGATAAGGACTTGGATGAGCATTTTAGTAGAGTCCTGATTTAAGGGGCGGATGCATGTAAACTTTTTGGAAGTGGCAAGAATTGCTTAGTGACTGTGGAGAATTCAGGCCAAGATGTCGCAGTAATGGTGGCACCATTCATCAGCAGGAAATGGGTGCAAGAATGGAGGTTTTAAAGGGAGGCAAGATTAAGTTCAGTTTTGGCGAGGTTAAGCTTTAGGAAACAGGAAGTCATACATCCGATGGGCAGGCTGTAACACGTTCCAACACAGATTGGGGGAGGGAAGGTAGATTTGGGTTTCATACACAATGCCTTTTGCCTAGCCACACAAACTGCGTAGCTAAACTGCAGGGATTTCTGGATTCGGAAGCATGTGATGGGGTAAAATTCTCTTAAAGCAAAATTGGGCAGATGCTGTTAGCAACACTTGCACAATTATTGGCAAAAGGTGGCTCTAGTTTGTATAACCTACAGTATATACCTCAATTCTGTCTAAGATCATTTGACTTTTTTGCATAAATATTTAGGAAAGGGATTCAAAACTGCGCACAATGCAAACACTATCAAAGCTCTTTTCATATGGTATTGTATCGCTTGCTTGCACTCCAGAAAATCCTAAAAAAAAATTTTTTATTTTTTTTCTCAGGTATCCTTGCCAGAAGCAGCTCTGAGGACCAGGCCGACCTAAACACACTGGGTTTCAGTTATGTGAGGTACTATCAACTGGGAAAAAATATTGCAAGAAACTAGTTCAGAAGACTTGGGATATTTATTTATAGTATTTTACCAGGAAGGATACATTGTATTTCTGTAACAACATTTTAATGTTCTTGAAAGAAATCTCAAAGTAATACAATGCAAGATATTAAAAAACCCATAAATATATACAGATTAACAGAATAAATATGCAGGAAATATATTCACGATGTTACATGTTTACAGATGCATTCTGTATTGAGGTATGTTAGTAAGGAGCTCTTGAGTGACTTAAGACTGGGGGAAGATTTGATGGCGTCTGGGAGGTTATTCCATAACTGCGGTGCTCTGTAGGAAAATGAGGTTCGAGACACTTCTTATATTGTGGTATTGCAAGTAAGGTGCTGGTCCTGGATCAGAGGTTATAGGATGAGGGAGATGCTGGAGGAAGCAGTCTATTCAGGTAGGGTGGCAGCTTCCCAGAAAAGCTCTTAAACACCAGGTTGGAAAGGTGAAGGGTACTTTTAGACTCCAGCGACAGACAGTTTAGCTCTTTACATGACCCACCATTGTGACATGTTACATTGTAGCGCAAAGCGGCAGAATGAGTTATACAATGTGGTAAGTTTCTGAAGGTGTTTGCGGGGTGGCTGCATACACTACATCTCCATATTCAATAGCTGGCATAAGAATTTGCTGTACAATCTGCTTTCTTGCTATGGGCTCAGGCAGGATTTTTCTGTACAGGGCTCCTAGTTTGGGGTAAAGTTTAGATAAGTTTTTCGATATGGGGGCCAAAAGATTTGGGTCTAACCACATACCTAGATATTTGAGACGTGACTGGTCAACGTGCCGTTTTTGTCCCCACATATAGATGGGGGTTTTGCAATTTATGTAGTCTAGGTGCTGTTCCATAGAGCATCATTACCGTTTTGTCAGTATTTAAGAAAAGTTTGATCCACTTTTCTACCTGTGAATTTTTCTTGCAACACGGCCTCCAGCTGTGGGATATGTCCCTTTTTTTTATTTATTATGTGTACTCTGCTTGGAACCCTGAGGCTCTATAGCACAAATATTTGGCACTGGGTCCAAGGGTTGCAGGCATATTCCCAAGACACAACTATACAGGCATTTCTCATGTTTTTTAGAATTTGGAGAACCTTCTTTTAAATGGTATAGATAAGCTTATTCAATGTGTTTTCCATTCTTATAGAAGTTTATTCACATTTTCAAGAAGTACAAACATTGCCAGGCACTGGTATGAAACCTAGATGACACAATTACAATAGATCGCAAGCATCACCTGGGAGGATGCAGAGCTGTCAGTATATATAACCAGGGAGGACAATGTTAAGAGTAAGGGGGGGGGTGGGAAGGGACCCCTACTGGAGGGGGGAAAAGTAGGATGAGAATGGATCAAATCAGCTTAGATCGTAAGACGTATATATCTCTGGTATGGAAAGGAGTATCCCATATATACCAATGATCTCTGGTATGGAAAGGGACCCCTGCTATGGAAGCTGCAATCGCATCTAAGGAACAGATCTCTCCCACCCAGTGTTGGATGTCCAGTTATGTTAGGGAGGGATGGGGTCCATTCTTACCTTAAACACTTGTGTATACACATGGTTTCCTGTTACTGTGAGAAACAATGCAAAAAACTGAAGACCCTTTAAAATGTATACAAAAAATGGTCTGAACTAATCGAATCCTTTTGCTTTCTGGTGGTTGAACATGACGCTCCCCAGGCAAAGTACTGGTTCAGCCAAAGAATGAAAAAGCGCTTGCCATAAGACCTTTTTATTTAATGAAAGGTGTGGGTCAATGTAATAATGCATTACTAGTAATGTTTCATTACAAACACTTGTACAGAACTTGCATAATTGACATTGCAGCATTTACATTCCCATTCAAGCAATATAGACCAAGTGACCCAGGACATACTTGAAAAACGAGAAATCTCAATGTAAACTTGCTGGTAAAATACTTTGCAAATAAGAATATGCTTTTAAAAAGTCAGTATGAAAAGCAAACCTAAAGTTCAGTTTTGTGTTCTGCAATCTTTCCAGGGTTGTAGTTTGTAACCTGTACCCTTTTGTGAAGACTGTGTCGGCACCCAGTGTAACTGTGGAGGAAGCGGTGGAACAGATTGATATTGGTAACTTTTTTCTTAATTTTGTATGTAAAAAATCGTGGGAGATTTGTTGCTCTAATCTATTGCCTTCAAGGAATTCTGCCAACTGTCTAACATCCGGTGGCCCAGCATTTGAGATCCCTGCTGTCTCTGGCATGACTTGGCCTCCATTATGCGATGGTGCGTGGTGTTGATAGTGGATTGCTGGACCATTGCTTGATATCTTCCTAGTTTTTAGGTGGTTTTCAGATGTGCATACTAATCCAGTTTGAACACACCCACCTCTAATCAAAACATTACAGAAACTAATCTAGTGTATATTAGATGCACATGAAATGTAGAATAAAAAACATTAAGTGCAGCTGACTTGGCATATGCATTCTTATCTCAGGACAGATTGTTCCTGTCCTAAGACCTACTGTTAATCCTTTTTTACATTGTAAAGGCTATGGCCCCCATAATACTTTGCATACTGTGATTGCACCATTCCTGTTTCCTGTCCCTTTAGGTGGTGTCACTCTGTTGCGTGCAGCAGCGAAGAACCACGCTCGTGTTACTGTTCTGTGTGACCCCAGTGACTATTCTAGTGTTGCCGATGAAATGGAGAATTCTGACAGCAAGGACACAACCCGTGAGAAACGCTGCCAACTAGCTTTGAAGGTTTGTAAATTATTTTCTAACAAATGTGTAAGCTCCATTGTGTACCAACTGTAAGGCTAGGGTCAGACGAGTGCATTTTGTGCATCCATGCACAACAGACATACTTTCTGACAACAAGGTAGTGGCCACATATTTTTTTTTTTTTATTTTTTTTTGGGACTGTAGATGGAAATAAAATTTGGAACCTTTTGTCAGTCAAAAATGCAGTCGGACTAGATTCACTTGCACACAAAGCTATACGGACGCAGCACTCTGTGCGTCCGTACTAGCAGATTTACGTTCTTGCTTCCACACTTCTGTGCAGATGTTCTTCGTGTGTGGCCTCTATTGATCATAATTGTATGCTACCACTGACGTTAAAATGTGCGGCAACACTGACGTGAACATTGCGCTCGTCTGACACAGGCCTTAGGTTCCTGTGAATAATTACCATGTGTTCTGCAGGGTATTGTCTGTAATGGCTTAAAGGTACACCAACTATAACTGCATTACAAAACTTTTATCACTCTCCCACTTCTGTGGATATTTGCCCACAGCTGTAAAGCAAGATTTACTACCAGAAGATATTGGTACATTTCCCCCCCCCCCCATTTTTTTTGCAAAATCCCTAGAAAAGACTAGAGCAGCGTTTCCCAAACCTCTCCTGGACCCTCAATCAGGCCAGATTTTACAGATCACCTTGTGGAAATGGTCTGAATCCTGCAATCACTGAGCAGCAAATCATATCACCTGTGCTTCAGATATCTAAAACCTGGCAAGGTGGAGGCTCCTGAGTACAGGTTTTGGAAAACACTGATCCATCCCTGCTGTCATTGGAGGGCAGGAATTTTAGCTTCATGTCTTTCAATTGTGAAAATACAGCTTGCATGCAGGCTGCTACAAAGTGGGTTATGTGTCATGCATCCCTTTACACTTGGGATGCAAGCCAGAGTTTTGCTATATTCATTGCCATACTGTGTTTTGTTTTGCAAAAAAAAAAATTCTGAACCACTTTTCTCTCGCCTGCACCCCCAAAGTCTAAAGTGACACACGTCACAGGGTACCCAATAGTTGTCACTCAGGCATCACTACATACCCAGTGAGTTATGGGAGCTGGATCATATCTGATAACCCTCACCGTAGCCTGCAAGCATCAGATACATTGCTGCTCCTATCACTCCCAGGCACAAATGTGTACAGATGTCTTGTTAGGACTGTAAGCCAGGAATGAAGTTCAGCCTGTGCAGTGCTGGTCAGGATGGCGGTAGGTACTCAGGCATGGGCGTGGGCGGTCTATTGTAGGTGTGGATACAGAAATTATGCAGCTGGCCATTTACTAAAAGCCTGTTCTAAACCAGATGCCATAAAGTCACCAGCAAGCGCTGTAAAGATGTATATGAACTCTCTTTCACAATGGATGCACCCAGTGATGGTGTAAAATATTTTAACCATACAAGAGAAGCTAACACTTAACATCAAATGTAACCTTTTTTAAATGATACTCCTGCCCCTCCTTTTTAAATGGATCTTTTCTGTACCATGGTACTCTTGTGTAAACTTAATGTTGCAGCTTCAAATTGGCTGTAGAAGTCTTGGCAGGCAAACACTGGCAGTGGCACTGGTATTCCCCAAGAGTCAATAGGGGTTCTTTTGGTCTAATGCACAAAGACCTTTGACACATCTGTTCACTTGATTCCAGCTCTTGAGCTGGTAATGCATCCTCCCCTGCCTTAACACATGCATAACCAAAGTGGCAATTCTTATTGTCCGGGACAGCAAATTGGGATCAGTTGCAGTAAATTCTTTAAAGTGTTCTTCTCTCTTTCAGGCATTTACCCATACAGCTCAGTACGATGATGCAATCTCTGACTACTTCAGAAAGCGGTATGGTAAAGGGATATCTCAGCTTCCTCTTCGTTATGGAATAAACCCTCACCAGGTTCCTGCTCAGGTCTACACACGTGATTCCAGTTTACCTTTTACAGGTGAGAATGTTTGGCTATGCAAACCTTCTATAGAAGTTAATGGTAAAGGATACAGTGTTAAAACAACTTTTGCCAGATGTTTGTATTCTGGACCACTAGGGGGCCTCAGAGGACAAACGGTAAAGATCAAGCTCGGAGTGAGCTCGCAAAGAGGTGAAAACACGTATATCAGGATTGCCTAAAGACAGATACTAACAGACCTGTATTTATTAGTGCATTCACTTAAGAGAACCCTGATCCCTTGTTAGCAGGTGGTGTAAATAATGCTGTATTTGGGAGGATTGCAAGTGAAAGCCCATTTTACCCCAGGGTTCTATATATACAATTCCTTTTTATTTAAAAAAAAGCGCAAAATAAATTACGTGAGCCTTCTATGGTTCACCAGGTATAGGAAAGTGTAGAAACCATTTATTGCCTGCCTACTCTAGCAAAATTACTGGCAGGTAATTGGAAAATACTTGGGAGGGCTAGACTTGTCCATCAAGAGGTGGCTGTTTTATAGCTTCATAGTGAACCAGTAAAGCCGATTTCTCTAACAGAAAAAGTACAGTTTAGGAAATGTGTGAGCCTTCGTGGGTTCACAGCAGATGGGGAAAAAGTAGGAAACCTACTTAACATGGCTGTTCTCTATTTGCCACCTTCTCAGACTGCCCCTGCATTACCAACCTCAATTTCAAGGCAAAACTGTTGGGATTAAAATAACAAATGCTGAAAAAAGGCACAGCTCATATATATATGAGCTGTGCCTTTTTCAGCATTTGTTTTAATCCCAACAGTTTTGCCTTGAAATTGAGGTTGGTAATGCAGGGTGTTTCTATCTACTGTGAACCCACGAAGGTTCACATCTCTAAAACCTGACCTTTCCTGTCTGAACAAGTATAGCTAATTCTCTGAAGCCATAAACGGCCACCTCTCGCTGTGGACAAGTCTAGCCCTCCCAAGTATTTTCCAATTGCCTGCCAGTTATCTTGCTAGAGTAGACGGGCAATAAATGGTTTCTACACTTTCCTATACCTGGTGAACCCTTGACGGCTCACTTTCTTTAATAACTGCCAACATAGGAATTTTAGGATTGCAAGTGAAAGTCCATTTTACCCTAAGACCCTTCAATATAATGGGGTTCTCTTGTGAATGCACTAATAAATACATGTCTGTTTCTCTATCTTTAGGCAATCCTGATACACGTGTTTTGTTTTCACCTGTTTGCAAGCTCACTCAGAGCTTGATCTTTACTGTTTCTTGTCCTCCTGAGGGCCCCCCCCCCCCCCAGTGGTCCAGAATACAAACATCCATCTGCTTAATAAAGGTTATGTTTTAACACTGTATCCTCTACCATTTACTTCTATATTCCTGGGTTACCCCCCCCCCCCATGTGTTTGAGTGATACCTAATGACATTTAGTAGTTTGACTGCCACCTATTTTTACTTGTCAACATAGGAAAGTGACACTTGTATTTTTAAACCCTCTACTAGAAATGGGAATACTATTGAGGGTTCTGCAGTGTTTATGTATCTGTCTTGTAAAGTCTCTGATCAGCCCTCCGGGGTTGGTCAGCATTTCTCCAACCTCTTGATGCACAATCCCTTCTGTAAGATTTGAAACCTAATGAGATGGTGAGCAATCCCTTTCCTGATTGTCAGGCTCATTATGTTTAAAACACATGGCCTTTGCATTCAAAGTTCTGACGTGCAGATTTACTCTTGTGTATTGCAGTCTTGAATGGCTCTCCTGGTTTTATTAACCTCTGTGATGCTCTAAATGCCTGGCAACTGGTGAAGGAGTTAAAGAATGCTCTGGGGCTGCCTGCAGCTACTTCATTCAAGCATGTTAGCCCTGCAGGTAATGTATACCATCCGGAAGCTTGATTTGGGAGGTAAATACAGGAGCGTTGTCATATCTTGTTCTGGCAGATTAATCCCACACTAGCCCAAATTTTATTTTACCAGAGAAAAGTAAAACAAAATGACATGCCACATGTCTTGTCCTCCAGGAGCTGCTGTGGGAGTTCCTTTGACAGAGGAAGAGTCTAAAGTCTGTATGGTGCTGGATCTTTATGCATCACTTACCCCTTTAGCAGCTGCCTATGCCAGAGCTAGAGGTAAGAAAAGCTGGTTGGAACAGAACTTTGACTTGTACATGCTGTCCTACAGGACTTGCCTACTATGGTTTTTGTGGCTTTTTCCTTCAAGGTGCTGACAGAATGTCATCTTTTGGTGACTTTATTGCCCTTTCGGATGTGTGTGATGTCATTACAGCAAAAATAATATCCAGAGAGGTAGGTTGGACCTTGCATGCATAAAATTTAAAAGTAATCAATGTCAGTCTTGTCAACAACTGGACACACTAATTCATAGTCGGGAACTACATAAATGACGTGCGATGGACTTTTGTGTACATAATACTTGTGTATAGTTTTCAAGGTTTTTGACATAGAAGGCTAGGGTCAAGCAAACTTTTTTTTTCTTCATGTCTACAGTCAATTTTTTTTTATATTTTTTTACGGATCCAAACCCAGAAACTGGACGTTATGTTGGCTGGACGTGAGTGTCTGACGTCTCATAATCACGCACACGCCGCTATGCTGCCGCAGTGCACTCTGTACGTCAGTACTAGCGGTTCTGCGTTCTCAAAAAAATGCGTTCAATTGTGTTACACGGCCAGACTTCGTATATTGGCCGTCATTGCCCGTCATTTGCTGCTACTGCGGCCGTGATTAAGTGCGCCAGAACACACGTTAAAAGTGCGCTGGACTGACCCCAGCCTTAGGAAAGACCTGTGGAGGTGGTTTGAGCATCCTGATCTTGTAAAGCTGCTCCTACATTCAAATACTGTTTCGTTTTTGCATTAGGTCTCTGATGGTATTGTGGCTCCTGGTTATGAGGAAGAGGCTCTGAAAATCTTATCCAAGAAAAAGAATGGAAGTTACTGTGTCCTTCAGGTAATGGAACTAGTTTGCCATTATGTTGTCACATGGAGATTACCTATAGTGAAGGATCTGCATATTCCCCTTTATTGGCTCCTAAACATGGGCCACTCTGATCAACAGCTGGAACCTGGGCCTCACTATTTGACCTAGTTTTTAGACTGCATTCATGACATCAAGAAACCAACACTTCTTCTGGAGGGCTGATCTGCTATGCAGACTTTCTTTTTTTTTTTTTGTCTATAAAAATTCTATACCTGTGCTGTAGGTATCAAATTTCTGGCTACTTTGTTGAATGTTACTGGCTGCAAGTGAAGAGCTTTGTTTTAAATAGCTTTTGAAAATAAAACCTTTTAATCTCCCTGTAGATTGACCCTGCGTATGAACCTACTGGGTCTGAAGTTCGTAGCCTATTCGGACTGCAGCTTGAGCAGAAGAGGAATGATGCCGTCATAGACGAGACGTTGTTTAACAATGTGGTGACTTTAGATAAAGAGGTATCTTTCCCAGGAGTGAAATGTGCACCTAACTTCTGATTCATTTGTTCCTGATCAATGTTTCTCCCTACATAGATTCCAAAATCTGCAATAAGAGATCTTATTGTAGCAACAATTGCTCTGAAATACACTCAGTCAAATTCTGTCTGCTATGCAAAGGATGGGCAGGTAAGAATGCAAATGTACATGTGTCCCTTCCTGATATGGCAAAGACTCAAAGCTGTCTGAGCCTGTTTATGGTAATTGCCATGAGCTTAATGGGTTTCTGACATCCACATGCTTTCCAGGGTCTCAACATCTTTATGGGGGCAATGGGCACTTTTCAGAATGCAGTATGTATCTGGACTTTGAGATGCAAGTTTTAAAATTGCAGCTATGTGTTTAGATGGTACCGATACTAGGCTGGAATCTTCCAATATTGGCCTACAATTCCCAGAAATCCTTGAATGCAATTGATGGCCAGAGAATCATGAGACTTGTGCCAGATTTTGACATGCCTGCTTTTATACCAGTCACCTTGCACAAGGTGAATTTGATTTTTATTGAGCACAATTTCCTTACAGTCAAATTGCAACTGTACTGCTTGCATGTCATTTTAATCCTAATAAAAGACCTTAGTCCTTCACTAAATTTTTATTAATCCTTAATGTGGTCTTCAGCCTACAGGAATGCTGATCACAGGAAGACCGCAACTGCTAGACCTGTGTGGTGTCAACAGCCTTTATTGGGCAGGGAGGGTTACATTGGTATGAAACATAATATCCATATCATAGTACATGGTCTACATGAAATAAAGCGCTGCTGGTTTGTGAGGGACTTCAATAACATCTGTAACCATTGTACAAATTTTTTTTGGAGCTGATCTAGTTTTACAAAAATATGTAATTTGCAATCTCCTGATGGGATGTTTCTTGCGTAGTTCTAACAGTATCTTCCATGCAGCTTGCTTTTCGCAATGTGAAGTAATGGTTCTTGAAACCTACTGTGCCTGGTATATTGCTCTGAATCTGATCCATTCTTTCAATGTTAGGTGGTGGGTATAGGTGCAGGACAGCAGTCCAGAATACACTGCACCAGGTTGGCTGGGGACAAAGCCGACAACTGGTGGTTGCGACATCACCCACGTGTCCTCAGTATGAAGTTCAAGGCTGGGGTAAAGAGGGCAGAGATCTCAAATGCCATTGACCAATATGTGAGCGGAACTCTGGAACCGGTAAGGAACAGCATATTGGTTAGTTGTACATTAGCAATCTAGTGTCTGTCTGGGTTCCGATCAGAGGAAAGCTGTGTGCAAGGCTGGATTTTTCTCTCTGGATGAGGGCATGGACTGTTGGGGGGGGTGTAAATGGGAGCTCTGACAATGTTAGCACACCATGCGTCCAAACTGTTTACCACTGAACCCAGACCTTAAACACTAGCAGCAACCCATAAGGGCACAGGGCTGCTCTTGTAGTGGAGACTAGCTCTACTATGGTGTGCAACTAGAACATTCACTTGGAAATTGGTAAATGTACTGCAAGCAATGCAGAGGTGCACGCAGGCTTGTGAGTTTTTTTTTTTTTTTTTTTTTTGACGAGCCTGTGTAAGGAGAAAGGTACATCAGGTGTGTTGTGCCTGTGGGCAGCTAAACCCTTTCCCCCAAATCTCCTTGCTACTAGTGATTGTCTCATCGATAAAATGTATCTGGTTATTCTCTGCATTGGTGGCTCACCTTTACAGCATTCATTTATGGATTTATAACCCTGCGTTCATTGAAACTACTACTTTCATCTTTTTTGCACTGATGTACCTCTGAGGGATTTTGGAGGTTCCTATGCCCTTTAATACCGACTGTTTCATTATGGGCAATTTATGTACGAATACCAACAGGTTGCTGCCCCCCTGTACAAGATTTTTGTGTTCATTGGTGATATACTGTCAAGTGAGCTTTGTCTCCAGTATATAAATTACTGGTGACCAATTTGGATAGTGTGTTTTTGCTTTACAATATATGAACACTTTTTACTGTTTGTACAACATGATCATGTTTTTTAATATTGACACTATGCCCTAATAACTTTTGCTGTCACCACTCTTTTCGTTTTTAAGACTTGCTCAGTTTTTTGGATGCTCAATATGTTCCTCTTGAACCTTCAAGATTTTGCTATCCTATTTGCATTAAACATGGGATAGAAACACGCTGGGTATCTTTGCATGACTGGGAAGTGTCCTACAGTTTGTAAAACCAAACTTCTCAGATTAGCAGGTCAGATTTTAAATGGTCTTTAGAAATGCAAACTGAATCCCACAATCGGTGAGCAGCAAATCTGATCACCCATGCTGTGCTTCAGATATCTAGCCTGCTGGTTTTACTTAAAGGCCATGGTTGAACCACTCCTAGATAAAGGCTCAGCAAGCTAGACACTTAGGGATTGTAGTTTCAAAACCTCTTGCTTCTCTTCCAGCCTAATTAGTGGCTGAGCATCATGGGAGATCTGATCATGAGGGCCTTTGTGGTTGACCCATCAATATTACTACTTTGACTGGGGAAAAGCATTTTACCATAAAAACTTGAAGGCTGGCGTTTCAATCTTGACACTTCTATTTTGCACATTACCATTAGGAAGAGCTGGTAAACTGGCAGACCATGTTTGAGCAACCTCCAGAATTGCTGACTGCAGCAGATAAAAAGGAGTGGATCTCCTCTCTGAAGGGAGTCTGCCTCAGTTCCGATGCCTTCTTCCCATTCAGAGATAATGTGGAACGAGCAAAAAAGGTGAGTTCATCCACTATTGTTGCACATGGTAACATAAGCCTTAGGAATAAGACAATTGTATCAAAATACATGTGTCACGTGCAGGCAAAACTAAGTCGTTTTGCCAAGGTGCAGTCTAGGAGTGAAATGGAGAGTGATATCCTGCCACTTCGCAGCTTCTGATGTGTCCAATTCTTGCTTTATAGAACTTGTCTAAATGCATATGCACTTTAGAATTGTAAGATATAATATGAGATGATATACTCCCTTTACGTATTTAAAGGTTTCTATTTAATATAGTATATTTATATTGCACCAGAGGGAGTATATTTAAACAAAGTAGCAAAACAAGAAGACATAGTCTTAGAGGGGCAAAGGTTTAAAAGTAACATCAGGAAGCATTATTTTACTGAGAGGGTGGTGGATACATGGAACAGTCTTCCAGTAGAAGTGGTAGAGGCCAAAACAGTAATTGAATTTAAGCAAGCATGGGATAGGCAGAAGGCTATCCTAAAGTATCCATGTAATTGGGCAGACTAGATGGGCCGACAGGTTCTTATCTGACGACATGTTCTATGTTTCTAGAATAAACTTTTTCCCTCACCTTTTCAGCTTAAATATTGTTGCATTAAATATAATGCAAAAGGCATGATTTGGCAGTTTCAAGCAAACTTGCAATTCATGTGGGATTCAAGTGTATGTATAGCGCTTGACTCCACACACTTGACTTCGTTTCTCAGTTCTATATTTTCTCTGTAGAAGTTATGGTATTCAACACTTAATTTAGACTTAATTTTTCTTTTCTCTCTTCCAGAGCGGCGTTCACTTCATTGCTGCACCAGCTGGCTCTGCTGCTGACAAGATTGTAACCGATGCTTGTGATGAGCTGGGCATTGTTCTGGCGCACACAAATCTGCGTCTGTTTCACCACTAACACTGGCAGTGGGTTTTCAACTGTAATGATGCAGTTGAACAATCTTCTTGTATGATTGATTGCAATTAAAATGATGAGCTTTGATACTAAAGTTCGTGTGTACCAAATTAACTCTGCAATTGCTAGCAAAAATCATGCACTTTTTTTACTTGGGCCTGGGATCTCCAACTCTCCCTCAAATTTGACTGCCCAGAGAGGCATGAGGTTTGAACATCAGGTATTTGGGGTTTAAGACCCCTAGTCCTAAATTTTTATTACTGAGCACCTAACACAGCAGTTCATGTTCCCCTATGGGATCTAGGCCTCTAGTTCAGCAGGAGATGCAATCTCCCTTGGGTGTCATGGCCTAGAACTTTTTTTTTTTTTGGTTTTTGTACACCACTACAAACTTCTAGAAACCCAGAGTGAATAGGTGCGACTAGCAGTTGACCTTTACTTTCTCGCCCATAGTAGTCTCTAGACTTGACCGGGACATGGTTATTCAGAGAGCACTGACATGAGTTTTCAGCGTGTTTGATTCACTGACCCTGCAGTGACTTCAGCATTTGCAGGGTCCCCGAAGTGCATCAGTTTGAATCGGAGCTGATCAAGTAAAAATGGTTTTTTTTTGTTTTGCAGTAGTTTAGACAATACCTGGAAATGAGGAAAAAAATCTTTTTTAATTCTACCAGATTGGTATCTGAAATCAGGGCATTTTGGTACTGTTCGGCATGATCTGAATAGATTAACTGTTCTCTATGGGGATTTCACTGCTGGCTATTCACCAATATTTGGCGAATGGTCACAAAATTCACTTCAGTGCACTGATACTATAGGGTTATTCAAAGTCAAGCTTTGTATCATCCTGGGATGCCTAACAAATTAAAGGGGTGCTCCAGCTTCTCCCATGTCTCTTCTGGTGCCTGCCTGGCACAGCAGCTATAAGACCATACCAGACTATGGCTCAAACCATTAACCTGTGTTACTGTAGCTCTTTAGCATTATAAAGGTCTGTCTGCTCCTACATAGAGTAGTGTTGGGCTTTCAATTTCATAGTGCAGATTTCCTCTTGTAATGGTGTTAGCTAAAATCTCAGACCTCTGCAGGGGCTTCTAGGTGCTCCAATAAACCATCTAGAATGACATCTCACATTTCACTTTACATATACACTTCTGCCTCATCCTCTATGGCTGTAGTTCCCAACCTTTTTCATCCAAGCACCCCTTGGTAGCAAGTTTCCATAGTTTCTCCTCCCATTTGCCTTTTTGTTTCACAACCATTTCTACTTTTTCTCTGCCTAGTCATGCATCTTTATACGCAGCTTTTCCTCTTCAAATCTACCCACCATTTATCTTCTCTCCGTCTCACTAGTTTTTCCTCATCTCCTGCAGCTTCTTGTCTCTCTTCCATTAGCTTCTCATCTCTTCCCAACTAACAATTCTTTATGAAATGGGGGGTTGGGACTTCAGTGGCGTATGTACATATCACAGCATATTTTTGCGTATAAGCAATAAAACTCCTTATACACACGCTAGACTTTTATTGCTGTGTATGAGCATCTCAGAGCTCCAGTATCATGGAACACCACAGCGATAAAACACTCATGGTAAAGCCAGTGAGCACAGGATCCGCAAATCTTTTTTAATTTTAAAAAAAAAACTTTGCCCACAGCTGTCAGGAAGCTGACCTGGCACTGGGAGATTGGGGCACTCCATGCTTCAATTTCCCAGGCACAAGCTCTCAGCCATGCTCAAATCTTTGAGTCACTCTTGGCCAATGCCTCCCTAGGAGACCTCAGTTGCTGCCTGCAGCAGATCAGGAGCCACATCCAAGCTGAGGCCTGACTGAGCCCCTTCATCCACTGCTAGAACACCTACAATCTGAATGGGTTTGGATTGTGGCACAAGTCAAACCACTCATGCGAAAACCAGGTGACATAGGGTTCTGCCATTACAATTGCTACATGTACCCCAGGTTTTTTTGAGTATTTCACCAGGAAGGATACATTGAGATTTCTCTCGTTTTCAAGTATGTTCTGGGTGGGAACCACTGCTCTATGGCATATAAAAGATTAGGTCCTGAACCTTCTACAAAAGTCCCAGGCTCTTTCCCCCTCCGTTTTTTTTTTTTTTTTTTTTACCTGAAATCTCATCCATGCTCATTCAGTAACATACTGTGCACAACATCCTCCTGCCATTGGCAGACTGGAACTGCAAACAATTTTAGTATCCTGGCCTTGACTGCATGTAAAGGAGTCTTGCCAAGGACTCCCTACTAGACTCCAGGAGATGGTAGCTGGATTCTTCATTAGGAACTTTGACTCAATACAAACCTGCAAACTGAAAAGTTAATAGCTAATCTGTAAAGCCAATTTTCATTCTTACTACACTCCTCCCATGATAAAAGCCTACTAAAGGTCTGAAACAGCTAGCATGTTGCACTAATGTCATGTCCAAT
>RXON01005237.1:0-54759 GCA_009667805.1 Leptobrachium leishanense
AAATGACTGGATGACTTCCTGCAGACACAGAATATTAAGGGTTAAATGACTGGATGGCTTCCTGCAGACACAGAATATAAAGGGTTAAATGACTGGATGACTTCCTGCAGACACAGAATATTAAGGGTTAAATGACTGGATGACTTCCTGCAGACACAGAATATTAAGGGTTAAATGACTGGATGACTTCCTGCAGACACAGAATTTTAAGGGTTAAATGACTGGATGACTTCCTGCAGACACAGAATATTAAGGGTTAAATGACTGGATGACTTCCTGCAGACACAGAATATTAAGGGTTAAATGACTGGATGACTTCCTGCAGACACAGAATATTAAGGGTTAAATGACTGGATGACTTCCTGCAGACACAGAATATTAAGGGTTAAGCAGCGACTGGATGACTTCCTGCAGACACAGAATATTAAGGTTAAATGACTGGATGACTTCCTGCAGACACAGAATATTAAGGGTTAAATGACTGGATGACTTCCTGCAGACACAGAATATTAAGGGTTAAATGACTGGATGACTTCCTGCAGACACAGAATATTAAGGGTTAAATGACTGGATGACTTCCTGCAGACACAGAATATTAAGGGTTAAATGACTGGATGACTTCCTGCAGACACAGAATATTAAGGGTTAAATGACTGGATGACTTCCTGCAGACACAGAATATTAAGGGTTAAATGACTGGATGACTTCCTGCAGACACAGAATATTAAGGGTTAAATGACTGGATGGCTTCCTGCAGACACAGAATATTAAGGGTAAATGACTGGATGACTTCCTGCAGACACAGAATATTAAGGGTTAAATGACTGGATGACTTCCTGCAGACACAGAATATTAAGGGTTAAATGACTGGATGACTTCCTGCAGACACAGAATATTAAGGGTTAAGCAGCGACTGGATGACTTCCCGCAGACACAGAATATTAAGGGTTAAGCAGCGACTGGATGACTTCCTGCAGACACAGAATATTAAGGGTTAAATGACTGGATGACTTCCTGCAGACACAGAATATTAAGGGTTAAGCAGCGACTGGATGACTTCCTGCAGACACAGAATATTAAGGGTTAAGCAGCGACTGGATGACTTCCTGCAGACACAGAATATTAAGGGTTAAATGACTGGATGACTTCCTGCAGACACAGAATATTAAGGGTTAAGCAGCGACTGGATGACTTCCTGCAGACACAGAATATTAAGGGTTAAGCAGCGACTGGATGACTTCCTGCAGACACAGAATATTAAGGGTTAAGCAGCGACTGGATGACTTCCTGCAGACACAGAATATTAAGGGTTAAATGACTGGATGACTTCCTGCAGACACAGAATATTAAGGGTTAAATGACTGGATGACTTCCTGCAGACACAGAATATTAAGGGTTAAATGACTGGATGACTTCCTGCAGACACAGAATATTAAGGGTTAAATGACTGGATGACTTCCTGCAGACACAGAATATTAAGGGTTAAATGACTGGATGACTTCCTGCAGACACAGAATATTAAGGGTTAAATGACTGGATGACTTCCTGCAGACACAGAATATTAAGGGTTAAATGACTGGATGACTTCCCGCAGACATAGAATATTAAGGGTTATAATATGTTGGTAAAAGCTTCTTGATTCAGGGAGAATCTGACGCCATCTGGGGGCAAGAAGGAATGTTTCCCAGTATGTTACATATTGGTGAGCGCTTCAGACTGGGGTTTTTTGCTTCTTTTGGATCAACAGCAGCAGGTGATGTGTGAGAGGCTGAACCCGATGGACGCGCAGTTTTTTTCAGCCTGTGTAACTATGACACCACCTGATACAATGTGCTAGAGCACACTGTCCAATCGCAGCACAGGGTTTAGCGCCAATCCATTTCTAGGATTAGAGCCTGGGTGCATGTCTTGGTGTTTCCTGTAGATGTGTCTGTTCAGAGCTCCTCTCCAGCATCGTGTGCTTCCTTTAAGTGATCCTTTCCAGTGTTGTCTCCTTTCTGTCCACTTGAGCCGGTCTTTCTCTACGTATCTCGTTGATTAACATGGCGTGTCTTTTCAGATCGGGTCATACTTTGGAGCAGCCCTCAGCATGGTCAAGCTCGGTTCAAAGAGTTCCAAGACACTCCTCCTGGTTGGGGCTCCAACCTACTATTCTCCAGAATTCCCCGGGGGCCTTGTTTACCTCTGTACCGTTCCTAGGATGGTAAGAGCTTCAACCATGACGTCAGGCAGATAAATAGAAAAGCCAAACTGGTCCAGAAGAAAGGTTGGGACTAAAGGGACAGAAAGCCCCAAATCATGGTCTGAAACCGGAAAAAACTGGGCAGAATGAAGAAAGGGGGAGGTCACACAGAGAGTGTCTGTCATGTCCAGGGATTTCATTCCACATAAGGAAAACATTAACCATACAAACCTGAACATATGATGTCATTCTGAGTTTCTTTCTCCGGGTCTCTCCCCCTGATTGCGCTCTCTTTCTCCTGGTGTCTCCCCCTGATTGCGCTCTCTTTCTCCTGGTCTCTCCCCCTGATTGCGCTCTCTTTCTCTTGGTCCCTCCCCCTGATTGCGCTCTCTTTCTCCTGGTGTCTCCCCCTGATTGCGCTCTCTTTCTCCTGGTCTCTCCCCCTGATTGCGCTCTCTTTCTCCTGGTCTCTCCCCTGATTGCGCTCTCTTTCTTCTGGTCTCTCCCCCTGATTGCGCTCTCTTTCTCCTGGTCTCTCCCCCTGATTGCGCTCTCTTTCTCCTGGTCTCTCCCCCTGATTGCGCTCTCTTTCTCCTGGTCTCTCCCCCTGATTGCGCTCTCTTTCTCCTGGTCTCTCCCCCTGATTGCGCTCTCTTTCTTCTGGTCTCTCCGCTTGATTGCGCTCTCTTTCTCCTGGTCTCTCCCCTTGATTGCGCTCTCTTTCTCCTGGTGTCTCCCCTGATTGCGCTCTCTTTCTCCTGGTCCCTCCCCCTGATTGCGCTCTCTTCTCCTGGTGTCTCCCCTGATTGCGCTCTCTTTCTCCTGATCTCTCCCCCTGATTGCGCGCTCTTTCTCCTGGTCTCTCCCCCTGATTGCGCTCTCTTTCTCCTGGTCTCTCCCCCTGATTGCGCTCTCTTTCTCCTGGTCTCTCCCCCTGATTGCGCTCTCTTTCTCCTGGTCTCTCCCCTGATTGCGCTCTCTTTCTCCTGGTCTCTCCCCCTGATTGCGCTCTCTTTCTCCTAGTCTCCCCCCTGATTGCTCTTTCTTTCTCCTGGTCTCTCCCCTGATTGCGCTCTCTTTCTCCTGGTCTCTCCCCCTGATTGCGCTCTCTTTCTCCTGGTCTCTCCCCCTGATTGCGCTCTCTTTCTCCTGGTCTCTCCCCCTGATTGCGCTCTCTTTCTCCTGGTCTCTCCCCCTGATTGCGCTCTTTTTCTCCTGGTCTCTCCCCCTGATTGCGCTCTCTTTCTCCTGGTCTCTCCCCCTGATTGCGCGCTCTTTCTCCTGGTCTCTCCCCCTTATTGCGCTCTCTTTCTCCTGGTCTCTCCCCCTGATTGCGCTCTCTTTCTCCTGGTCTCTCCCCCTGATTGCGCTCTCTTTCTCCTGGTCTCTCCCCCTGATTGCGCTCTCTTTCTCCTAGTCTCTCCCCTGATTGCTCTTTCTTTCTCCTGGTCTCTCCCCTGATTGCGCTCTCTTTCTCCTGGTCTCTCACCTGATTGCGCTCTTTCTCCTGGTCTCCCCCTGATTGCACTCTCTTTCTCCTGGTCTCTCCCCCTGATTGCGCTCTCTTTCTCCTGGTCTCTCCCCCTGATTGCGCTCTCTTTCTCCTGGTCTCTCCCCCTGATTGCGCTCTTTTTCTCCTGGTCTCTCCCCCTGTTTGCGCTCTCTTTCTCCTGGTCTCTCCCCCTGATTGCGCTCTCTTTCTCCTGGTCTCTCCCCTGATTGCTCTTTCTTTCTCCTGGTCTCTCCCCCTGATTGCGCTCTCTTTCTCCTGGTCTCTCCCCCTGATTGCGCTCTTTTTCTCCTGGTCTCTCCCCCTGTTTGCGCTCTCTTTCTCCTGGTCTCTCCCCTGATTGCTCTTTCTTTCTCCTGGTCTCTCCCCCTGATTGCGCTCTCTTTTTCCTGGTCTCTCCCCCTGATTACTCTCTTTTTCTCCTGGTCTCTCCCCCTGATTGCGCTCTCTTTCTCCTGGTCTCTCCCCCTGATTGCACTCTCTTTCTCCTGGTCTCTCCCCTGATTGCACTCTCTTTCTCCTGGTCTCTCCCCTGATTGCACTCTCTTTCTCCTGGTCTCTCCCCCTGATTGCACTCTCTTTCTCCTGGTCTCTCCCCCTGATCGCGCTCTCTTTCTCCTGGTCTCTCCCCCTGATCGCGCTCTCTTTCTCCTGGTCTCTCCCCCTGATTGCACTCTCTTTCTCCTGGTCTCTCCCCCTGATCGCGCTCTCTTTCTCCTGGTCTCTCCCCCTGATTGCGCGCTCTTTCTCCTGGTCTCTCCCCCTGATTGCGCTCTCTTTCTCCTGGTCTCTCCCCCTGATTGCGCTCTCTTTCTCCTGGTCTCTCCCCTGATTGCGCTCTCTCTTCTCCTAGTCTCTCCCCTGATTGCTCTTTCTTTCTCCTGGTCTCTCCCCTGATTGCGCTCTTCTTTCTCCTGGTCTCTCCCCTGATTGCGCTCTTTCTCCTGGTCTCTCCCCCTGATTGCGCTCTCTTTCTCCTGGTCTCTCCCCCTGATTGCGCTCTCTTTCTCCTGGTCTCTCCCCCTGATTGCGCTCTCTTTCTCCTGGTCTCTCCCCCTGTTTGCGCTCTCTTTCTCCTGGTCTCTCCCCCTGATTGCGCTCTCTTTCTCCTGGTCTCTCCCCTGATTGCTCTTTCTTTCTCCTGGTCTCTCCCCCTGATTGCGCTCTCTTTCTCCTGGTCTCTCCCCTGATTGCGCTCTCTTTCTCCTGGTCTCTCCCCTGATTGCGCTCTCTTTCTCCTGGTCTCTCCCCTGATTGCGCTCTCTTTCTCCTAGTCTCTCCCCTGATTGCTCTTTCTTTCTCCTGGTCTCTCCCCTGATTGCGCTCTCTTTCTCCTGGTCTCTCCCCTGATTGCGCTCTTTCTCCTGGTCTCTCCCCCTGATTGCGCTCTCTTCTCCTGGTCTCTCCCCCTGATTGCGCTCTCTTTTCTCCTGGTCTCTCCCCTGATTGCGCTCTCTTTCTCCTGGTCTCTCCCCCTGATTGCGCTCTCTTTCTCCTAGTCTCTCCCCTGATTGCTCTTTCTTTCTCCTGGTCTCTCCCCTGATTGCGCTCTCTTTCTCCTGGTCTCTCCCCTGATTGCGCTCTTTCTCCTGGTCTCTCCCCCTGATTGCGCTCTCTTTCTCCTGGTCTCTCCCCCTGATTGCGCTCTCTTTCTCCTGGTCTCTCCCCCTGATTGCGCTCTCTTTTTCCTGGTCTCTCCCCCTGATTACTCTCTTTTTCTCCTGGTCTCTCCCCCTGATTGCGCTCTCTTTCTCCTGGTCTCTCCCCCTGATTGCACTCTCTTTCTCCTGGTCTCTCCCCTGATTGCACTCTCTTTCTCCTGGTCTCTCCCCTGATTGCACTCTCTTTCTCCTGGTCTCCCCCTGATTGCACTCTCTTTCTCCTGGTCTCTCTCCCTGATCGCGCTCTCTTTCTCCTGGTCTCTCCCCCTGATCGCGCTCTCTTTCTCCTGGTCTCTCCCCCTGATTGCGCTCTCTTTCTCCTGGTCTCTCCCCCTGATTGCGCTCTCTTTCTCCTGGTCTCTCCCCCTGATCGCGCTCTCTTTCTCCTGGTCTCTCCCCCTGATCGCGCTCTCTTTCTCCTGGTCTCTCCCCCTGATCGCGCTCTCTTTCTCCTGGTCTCTCCCCCTGATCGCGCTCTCTTTCTCCTGGTCTCTCCCCCTGATCGCGCTCTCTTTCCCCTTGTCTCTCTCGTGCTCGCTCGTCCATTCTTTTCCTGCCTCTGTTTCATGACGTGACGTCCTTGTGCTCTCCTTTATCCATGTGATAGAGATGGTTCTGTATTTTTCATGGTGTTTGTGTCTGGTCTTCCCAGACGGGCATTTTAACTGGGATTTCTGGTTTTTCAGAGTCGTGCCAAACTTGCTTCCCTCTCCTGCTCGGACACTCTGCATGGAGACCCAACTCAATCTCTGGGTCATTTCGGCTCTGCCATTTCAGTGTTGCCAGATCTGACCGGGGACCAGTTGCAGGACTTGGCTGTTGGTGCCCCATGTGAAGATGACAATCGAGGAGCTTTGTACATTTTTGCTGGTGATCTGGATGGCTTCAAACCCATCTACATCCAGGTGAGAAGCCAGAAAACCCCTAGCTACAGGTGGGATATTGAGGCCGTATCATTAAAGCTCAGCGTGACGGACAACTCGGGTCTCCCATCACTGTTGAGCTTACCATCCTATGCCAGGTTGCCATTTGGACCTTGCTCAGATGCAGGATGAGGGCCACCTGATGGATGACCTGATATTGCAGCAGTCGCCCGAGGTAGCCTACATTGGCTAGTCTTGAAAGTGACAGGAGTCCACGTAGGCAAGGACAGAGAAGATCGATAGATCATACCTGTTTCTTTCTTGACAAGACTGAGGTCCTGTTCTCCTCACACCCAGCCCAGACCAAGTATAAACCAAACAAAGTCAATGGGATAAAAGACCACCCTTTATCTGGGGACATGGAATATATACACAGCACATCTCACTAGGCTGAGGGATCTACATGAGGGAGTTTTGGAAATTAACCAAATGCTGACTCAGGTGAAGCACAAGAGCTTTAACCACACACTGAAGCTGCCAACCACTAGCGTTCATGAAGCCTGGATGTATGTGGAAACGACCTAGGAAGAAATCATCTCACCAGGCTGCCGAGCTTCAAAGGACCAGTTCCTCCAGGTCATGGATCCACATATATACTGAATTACATCCAACCTCCAAGAGACGGGAAAGGCAAAGTCCCAATCCATACAGCTAACATGTTAGCAAGTCCCAAGATGGACGGCGCACTAAGAACGTCAGAATCACTCAAGACAGGCGTTTTCTCCGGTTCGTCACGCTCTTATGAGAATGAGGAGCTTCATCAGAGAGTCATGAGATTCCTTGAAATTCCCCTCACCGCTCTATTCCACATCCTCACAACTGACCTTAAACGGGCAGGAACCTGCGAGTTTCCCAAAACTTCACATGACCGACTCCTTTAGGAAGAGATGGTCATTGGGCAGACCACAAGCTGCCATGCAGGGGCGTATGGGATGGGCAACACAGTCTAAAAATTAAGAGGTCACACATTATACCTCCACTTATGGCCATCAAGCACAGGGATCATAAAACCAGTCTTTGGGATGGGGAAACACGTTATAAATGGGGGAGAAGAACAAGCGGTGAAATTCAATTGGTCAAATTCATCCAGCATCGTTTCTAAGTTGCCTAATAAGAGGGCCCAGTGGATGACACGCGTCATTGGCCGTGAGATAGAAGGGTTTGGGGGCTTCCAATGAAACCGATAGGTCATCACCCAATATGCAGATACCCCCAGTCTAAACACGGGGCAGCGTAATGATCTGAGAGGCACCCTGGAATCGGCGATAGGAGATGGTTACCAGTGGGTAAAGTAGATCCCGTCACATGTTACTTTCTGTTTTGATAAAGGACGTTTCTCGTCTTGGTTCTAACCATGGAAAGTCATTGTATGTGCATCTCTGTGTTGTCTCTCACTGCAGCGTGTCGCCAGCCAACAGTTGGCACAGGCCCTGGCACTGTTCAGCAGGTCATTGAGTGGTGCCCTGGACATGACTAACGACGGCCTCCCCGACCTGACTGTGGGCAGCGAAGGAAAGGTCTTAGTGATGAAGTGAGGCGAGACCGTTCACTCCTGCTTGTCTCCGTGTTTGCTGTCTCCACCTCTGAATACAGTAACTCGGTGGAGGGCGGAGATCCACATGGTGCTTCCCTGCTATGTCGTCCTCGCTCACACCTTCACTATGTCTGTACTCACACCTTCACTATGTCTGTACTCACACTCTCACTATGTCTGTACTCACACCCTCACTATGTCTGTACTCACACCTTCACTATGTCTGTACTCACACCTTCACTATGTCTGTACTCACACCCTCACTATGTCTGTACTCACACCTTCACTATGTCTGTACTCACACCTTCACTATGTCTGTACTCACACCTTCACTATGTCTGTACTCACACCCTCACTATGTCTGTACTCACACCTTCACTATGTCTGTACTCACACCTTCACTATGTCTGTACTCACACCTTCACTATGTCTGTACTCACACCCTCACTATGTCTGTGCTCACACCCTCACTATGTCTGTACTCACACCCTCGCTATGTCTGTACTCACACGCTCGCTATGTCTGTACTCACACGCTCGCTATGTCTGTACTCACACCCTCGCTATGTCTGTACTCACACCTTCACTATGTCTGTACTCACACCCTCACTATGTCTGTACTCACACCCTCGCTATGTCTGTACTCACACCTTCACTATGTCTGTACTCACACCCTCGCTATGTCTGTACTCACACCTTCGCTATGTCTGTACTCACACCCTCGCTATGTCTGTACTCACACCCTCGCTATGTCTGTGCTCACACCCTCGCTATGTCTGTACTCACACCTTCACTATGTCTGTACTCACACCCTCACTATGTCTGTACTCACACCCTCGCTATGTCTGTACTCACACCTTCACTATGTCTGTACTCACACCCTCGCTATGTCTGTACTCACACCCTCGCTATGTCTGTGCTCACACCCTCGCTATGTCTGTACTCACACCTTCACTATGTCTGTACTCACACCCTCACTATGTCTGTACTCACACCCTCGCTATGTCTGTACTCACACCTTCACTATGTCTGTACTCACACCTTCACTATGTCTGTACTCACACCCTCGCTATGTCTGTACTCACACGCTCTGTGTGTCGCACACTCACCCTCTCGGGCTCCCTCTGTGTGTCTCGCACTCGCTTTCTCGGCTCGCTCTCTGTGTCTCACACTCGCCATCTCAGGCTCACTCTGTGTTGCACACTCAATATCTCGGTCTCACTCTGTGAGTCTCACACTCGGGCTCGCTCTGTGTGTGTTGCATACTTGCCCTCTTGGGCTCATTCTGTGTGTCGCACACTCACCCTCTTGGGCTCGTTCTCTGTGTCTCACTCTCGCCCTCTTTGGATTGCTCTGTATGTTGCATATGCGCCCTCAGGGGCGTACCTAGGGGGGTGGACGGCACCGGGTGACTCCACCCCCTAGGGTGACACCCTAAAAAAAGTGTTTTTTTTTTCCATTTTTGCAAAGTATTTTACCAGGAAGGATACATTGAGATTTCACTAATTTTCAAGTATGTCCTGGGTAGGCAAGGCCTAGGCTTTCACTTTCCAGAGGGCGGCAAAAAACCTCACCACTAAAGGGGTTACTCACAGAGCATCGAAATGACACTAACATTTTGGTGTTCTGTAGTTCCCTGCACTTCGGGAATTAAATTTCCCCACCCTGCAGTGAATTCACCATTCACCTCAGGGTCCCCAAAGTGCAGGGAGTCGGCCGACTTAACGAAAATGTCTGGAATTTACATATAAGGTGCTATGATTGATAATAAAAAGGTCTCTTACAGAAAAAAGAAAAAACACTATAGGATGAATATGTTGGGAGTTTGCAAAATCACTTAAAAATAATAATTATTCAAAAAGAATCTACACTCGCCCCTTATTGCACAGCACAGAGGACGCATGAATGATCCACCGTCAGCAGATTCAGAATATATCATTATTATATGTATACGTCACGTCCTGACAGAATCCTATAACTAAAAATATTTTTGAATACATTAAAAAGTGCGTTTTTTTTTCTTTTACATTTTAAAGTTGGGGGGGGGCAAATATAGGATCCGCCCCGGGTGCCAAATGTTCTAGGTACGCCCCTGCGCGCCCTCTCTGGCTCGCCCTGTGTTTTGCACGCTCGCCCTGCTGCTTTTATTGTGCTTTTCCGTGTAATTATTTGCTTCTTGCCCTCAGGACTCGCCCCGTGATTGGCGTTTCATTTTCCATGAGGTTTGAGCCAGCAGAAATCCGTCTTTCCGTGTTTGAATGTCCTGACCCCAAAGAGCTCGGCAAAGACCTCAGCTTTCAATTGTGTATAAACACCAACAAGAAAACCCCCCTATATAAAGGTAATGTGCACGGCGGGTGCCAACGCAAACCGAGGGGTACAGAAATAAAGCCCAGACACACAACCAGGTGTGTGCGTGGGGTGGGGGGCACCCGCATGGGGGGTGCACCTCTCCACCCCCTTCGTTACCTCTCCACCCTCCTTGCCTCTGCCCCTTCCTTACCTCTCTCCCCCTTCCTTACCTCTCCCCCTTACCTCTCTCCCCCTTACCTCTCTCCCCCTTCCTTACCTCTCTCCCCCTTCCTTACCTCTCCCCCTTCCTTACCTCTCCCCCTTCCTTACCTCTCCCCCTTCCTTACCTCTCCCCCTTACCTCTCTCCCCCTTCCTTACCCCTCCCCCTTACCTCTCTCCCCTTACCTCACCCCTCCCCCTTACCTCTCTCCCCCTTACCTCACTCCCCCTTCCTTACCTCTCTCCCCCTTCCTTACCTCTCCCCCCTCCTTGCCTCTCTCTTCCCCCCTTGCCTCTCTCCCACTCCCTCCTTACACCTGACGTTGTCTCTGTCTCCGCAGATCGGATCTCTGCACGGTTAATGTACACGGTGACGCTGGATTCTGGCCGCACTCAGATTCGCGCCCGCTTTAAGGATGGTGGGCAGTCTCAGAATAAAGCTGTAACGGTGACAGAGGGGAATGTCTGCAGTGAACACACGTACCAACTCCCTGTGAGTGTCCCTCAGGGTGAGGCGCACGTTGTGTCTGCCTCGCTCCCTCCGCGTGTTTATTATCTAACAGGGCCGGAGCGCTGCGTGTTTATTATCTATCAGGGCCGGAGCGCTGCTTGTTTATTATCTTTCAGGGCCGGAGCGCTGCTTGTTTATTATCTTTCAGGGCCGGAGCGCCGCGTGTTTATTATCTTTCAGGGCCGGAGCGCAGCGTGTTTATTATCTTTCAGGGCCGGAGCGCCGCGTGTTTATTATCTTTCAGGGCCGGAGCGTCGCGTGTTTATTATCCATAAGGGCCGGAGCGCCGCGTGTTTATTATCTATCAGGGCCGGAGCGGCGCGTGTTTATTATCTTTCAGGGCCGGAGCGCCGCGTGTTTATTATCTATCAGGGCCGGAGCGCTGCCTGTTTATTATCTATCAGGGCCGGAGCGCTGCGTGTTTATTATCTCAGGGCCAGAGCGCCACGTGTTTATTATCTATCAGGGCCGGAGCGGTGCGTGTTTATTATCTCATGGCCGGAGCGCCGTGTGTTTATTATCTATCAGGGCCGGAGCGTCGCATATTTATTATGTTTCAGGGCCGGAGCGCCGCGTGTTTATTATCTCATGGCCGGAGCGCCGCGTGTTTATTATCTTTCAGGGCCGGAGCGCCGCGTGTTTATTATCTTTCAGGGCCGGAGCGCCGCGTGTTTATTATCTTTCAGGGTCGGAGCGCCGCGTGTTTATTATCTCATGGCCGGAGCGCCGCGTGTTTATTATCTATCAGGGCCGGAGTGCTGCGTGTTTATTATCTTTCAGGGCCGGAGCGCTGCGTGTTATATACGAACAGCAGCGGTTGCTGTGGTCTCCGACAGGGGATTTTCAAATGAGCCACAGGAAGAAAGTGTGCCCTCATCCTCGTGTGGAAGATGTTTCGCCTGTAGAGAATTCGGCCATTTCAAGGCTCAGTGCCCGGAAAGGAGACAGGGAGGGTCTCTATATGTGCCTGCTAGACCTAGGAGATCCTCTCCCTGGAGGTCTGGTCCTACGTCACGAGAAGACAATGTACGCCCGCAGTCACCACGTATGAGGACAAGGGTTAGAGTACAACAGACTGGGTCTACCTCTCCTGCTGCCACGAAAAAGTTCCCTGACAAGTTGATAGGTCCTTCCCCCATCATCCCGGTTCAAGTGGAAGGAGTCTACACTAAGGCTCTTCTAGATTCGGGTGCTCAAGTAACGCTGATTTACCGAGACTTCTATCAGAAATATTTTAAGCATATACCCCTGAAGAAATTGAAGGATCTCGAAATCTGGGGTATGGGAATGGAGAAGTTTCCCTATGATGGATATATACAGGTGAAGCTAGAATTCAGTTTGGTAAACGCTGGACAACCGGGAGTATGTGACACGTTGGCAATTGTGTGTCCTCGTCCCTCAGGAGCTAATCGAAGTTCTATGATAGTGGGGATGAACACTGATGTGTTGAGACACCTCTTAACCCCACTGGTCACGGAAGAGAGTCCTGCTCCTAAAGAAGGCACAATCGATGTCACGACCGGCCTGTCCATGGAGGGTCAAAGAACAGAGAGCCACTACAGAAGTAAGAAGGCTGAGGAGAACGGAAGGGACAGAGAAGGCCCTACAAGCAGGAAAGACTGTACAAGTACCGATTGGAGACAAATTCTCTGTGCCTGGTCTGTCTATATCTCGTCCGACTTCTATTACTCGGTCTCAGCAGTTACGTCCCGTCGGAGAGAGTGAAGAAGACAGTGAAGAGGAAGGCTGGTGTCTGAGCTGGGTGTGGGCACCTGAGTCTCAGAGCGTCAAGCCAGTCTCTGACTGGGGTGAGAGTGATTTAGGGTCTGATATCTCTGAAGTAATGACTCGAGCACCTGCAGTACCTGAGACCTGGGAAGTTCCTGAAGTTTTAGAGGAAATATCCATAGATTACAGTTCTATGCCTTCACTGGAGGGCTCATATTCCGAGGAAGTGTTTGCTCTGATTGTTGATGAGAAAATTGAGCCCGTAACTACAACTCACCCACCTGAAGACGTATCGGGTGATGACAGTTCTATGCCTTCTCTGGAAGGTTTATACACCGAAGATGTATCTACTCAGTCTGCAGGAGATAGAATTGAGCCTGTAGAGTCAGCTCTCCCGACTGAAGAGGTTCCTGAAAAATTTGAACCTAAACGTTCAGTACGACCCCCTCAGAGACTCACGTATGATTCACCAGGACATAGCACAGAGGAAGCTGTAACAACTGGGCGGAGGTTTCCAGAAGTATCAGCTCTACTTGCCGAGGTGTTTAGGGGTTTGGGGGAGTGTCACGGAATGGCCCAGCACCCTCAGCCAGGGGCGGTGCACACGGACCTTGATTTTGCCCTGAACACTTAGGTGCGGTGGCACGCACAGAGTTTTGCAGTACTTTTTATTAGATGTGGTTATGTGTGGTGTAATACAGTGTTCCCCGTTGATTGTGATGTGTTCCCTTTGTCTGCCTTGCCCGCCGCCATTTTCCGATTGCCTCGTGGTTGCAATCAGATTATTCGAATCGGAAAATGGCCGAATCGAACCATCCGGTTCGGATCGTAAAATGGCCGATTCGGACCATCCGGTCCGAATCGGCGACTCCCCGAACTGCAACGGCCAATGGGTCCTGTGAGGGCGGGCAGGGATTCCCATTGTATTGTAATTCGTGTAAAGTTGATAAATGCCTGAGCTGTGAATAATAAAGCCAGATTTAGCAGTGCATCCAGCCTCGTCTGATGTCTTTATTTCCCCGCCGTATTTCATCGCCTGAGTATTCCCCGCAGTCTCAGGGTACGGTGTCCACCCGGATCCGAACCGAACCGAGCGCTCTGTGCCTGCATCGAGCATCAGGGCAGAGGCGCAGCGTATGGTGTTCGGTTCCCAGATAGACCGAGATCCGATCCGAAGGGCGCGGCCGTGTACCGCGCTTCGGTATTGCAAGAGACCGCGGTAAGATACGAATCCCTTGCCGATCCCGCAAGATCCGAAGCGGCATCCAGTTCAGATCCGAAAAGTCTTTCACCGGAGATCCGAAGATTCACCCGCCCTGGATCGGAAACGTTTCCCGCAGAAGATCCGAATATTCATAAGAACCGAATATTCCTCCGCGGTTGACAGATCCGATCTCCACAGACGTCCCACACCCACAAGGTCAGTGAACCAGCTGCTCGGGACGCTGAGTGCCGTAGGGCTCAGTGGTCGGGCTGGTTCTAGGCAGGGGTCCCCTCCACCGCCCGCTAACCCTTCCCGGGGTCACGCCAGGCCGCACGAGACGCCGAGTGCGCGTCACTCGGTAGTCGGGCCAGCGGTAAGCGACGGGGCCACGCAGATAGAGCACACCCGCAGGCGGAACAACATCCCATTCCGTCATAGGGAGATTAAGGAAAATTGCTGCCTGTTGTCAACCCTGAATATATAGGCTAAAGTTAGAAATGTTATGTTGTGTTACGTATGACCGACACATGTACCCGTTACACGCCCTTGGGAGGACCCAAGAGTTTAGGGGGGGAGAGTGTAGCGCTGTGTTTAAAAAGACTGTTCTGCTGCATTTACTTGCAATGGCCACCAGAGGGAGACAGAGACCATGGTAAGATTATGCTGGACAAACACAGAAGGCACTGAACTACATTTTCCATGATGCTTTGCGTGAGGACAGGAAGTGGGTGTGTAGGAAAGGAAAGGCATCCGCAGCCTCGTGGAAAGCATGCTCAGAGTGAGCTGGGAGCTGAAAGGAGAAGGAAGCAGGCAGAGCTGTTAAGGATCGTGACCAGGCCAGAGCGCAGGGGCTACCTCGCTGGTGCTGGGGGATCGGGACAGTGACCCTGCAGAGATCTGTCTATACCAAGCTGTGAGGTCTGAGGACAAGAAGCTGGTTCCGGCTGGACCCCGGAGTTAGGAGAACCGCAGATCGATCTAACAGGGAGTGCAGGCGGTGAGCTGGACATCTTGTGGCAGATACAGACAAGCAAGACAGCAGATCCGGTGACACAGAGAAACCCAGTCAAAATCGAGCGGAGAGACGTCCTGGGTCGAGGGGAGCACAGAGTATCTGGCGGATGGGTGAGAGGCCTTCCAGGCCATTGTAAAATACTAAAGCACGCTGCAGTTTCTTCAAAACCCACAGGGCCCCAACTTGACTAGTCGAAGATACCTCATAAATAATTCACTGGCCAGTTGAATATTGTACCCGGGTACCATCACACACACACACATACATTCCTTGGGACATAACCTGTACGGGACTCACACCCCAACCACTAAGGGGTTAAAAATACTTTTTTTCCTTTTCCGCTGCGCGTTTCTCGCATTACGAAGTATTGTATTTCTTTTCCGCTGCGCGTTTCTCGCATTACGAAGTGCTGTATTTCTTTTCCGCTGCGCGTTTCTCGCGTTACGAAGTACTGTAAATATATATACGTATACAGTGTTACTCATTATATGCCAGTTTATTCAGTAAACTATATAATTTATAAAATCCACGACGGTGCTGGAGTATATTTATTCCCTAGTGCGGGGAGACTGACCCGAGGTTCAAATTCAGCGGCTCCTCCGGGGGGTGAGCGCTACAGTTACAATCCAGGGGAAACACACAGGGGGAAACAACGGGGTAATGTCACAATCCAGGAGAAACACACAGGGTGAAATGTTTTACATTTCTAGTGGTCTCCAGGTCCGTGACACCCATAATGCACTTGTGGTGTGCGCTCCGGTTTATGTGAGAGCAGTGCCAGGCCGGTGGCGCAGTGTGTTGTCACGGTGACCAGGGAGAGGCTGGGGTTATGTCATGGTATGTCGTGTGAGTCGGTGTCGCTCACAGCAGATTCCTCTTTCCGCCAGGAATGCGTGGAGGACTCGTTATCCCCCCTCACTGTCACCTTGAACTTCTCTTTGAGTGGCACGCCGGTGCTGAGCGAGGACTCACCCTCCAGACACGTCGGACAGGTAAAGGGGCTCACACCCCACTGGCAGCAAATGTGCCCCTTCAGGGGAAACTTAAATAATCAACATGAACCCCAGGCACACACTGTGATAGCGGGGGGGGTGGGCCCTAGCACACACTGTGATAGCGAGGGGCCCCTGGCACACACTGTGATAGCGGGGGTCCCAGGCACACACTGTGATAGCGGGGGTCCCAGGCACACACTGTGATAGCGGGGGGTCCCAGGCACACACTGATAGCGGGGGGTTCCCAGGCACACACTGATAGCGGGGGGGGTCCCAGGCACACACTGATAGCGGGGGGGGTCCCAGACACACACTGATAGCGGGGGGGGTCCCAGGCACACACTGTGATAGCAGGGGGGTCCCAGGCACACACTGTGATAGCGAGGGGGGTCCCAGGCACACGCTGTGATAGCGGGGGGGGTCCCAGGCACACACTGTGATAGCGGGGGGGGTCCCAGGCACACACTGTGATAGCGGGGGGGGGGGTCCCAGGCACACGCTGTGATAGCGGGGGTCCCAGGCACAGGCTGTGATAGCGGGGGGGGTCCCAGGTGCACACTGTGATAGCGGGGGGCCCTGGCACACACTGTGATAGCGGGGGTCCCAGGCACACGCTGTGATAGCGGGGGGGGTCCCAGGCAAACACTGTGATAGCGGGGGGGGGCCCTGGCACACACTGTGTGATAGTAAGGAGTTTGGGATCCTCCAGGCACACACTGTGTGATAGTAAGGAGTTTGGGGTCCCCAGGCACGCACTGTGTGATAGTAAGGAGTTTGGGGTCCCCAGGCACACAATGCGTGATAGTAAGGAGTTTGGGGTCCCCAGGCACACACTGTTGGGGTCCCGCTGAATAGGCTGGACGCTCTAAACATGTCGTCTTCTCAGGTAAAATTCCAGAAGAATTGTGGGAGTGACGTCCAGTGTCAGGACGATCTCCGAATCACGTCTTTTCTTGACAGGTTCGTTATTATCTCATACAATCTATATCTGCGCTTTAAGAGGGGACGAGAAGGCACTGAAACCTCACAATGTCCGTAATAAGCCAGTGACGGTTTATGCCGTGATGGTGCGAGCGGCGTCGCCTTAGTTTCTCATGCAGTCAGTCTTATAGCTCTCACACCGTATAAGCCTCACGCTGGATTTCAATATTATTATTATCCTTTGTATAGCGCTACAAATTCCGCAGCGATTTACAAGATCAGTGAACAAGGAGATGATACATAAGAAACATAGAATATGTGGTCAGATAAGAAGCTTCTGGCCCAATTATATGGAGGGGAGTCTTATGTCTATCCCATGCTGCCGGCTTAACCTCTATCACTGGTTTAACCTCTACCACCTCTACTGGAAGGCTGTTCCATGTATCCACCACCATCTCAGTAAAATAATGCTTCCTGATGTTACTTTTAAACCTTTGCCCCTCTAATCTAAGACTATGTCCTCTTGTTTTGCTACTTTGTTTCCTTTTAAATATACTCCCTTCCTCTACCTTGTGGATTCCCTTTACGTATTTAAATGTTTCTATCATATCTCCTCTGTCTCGTCTTTTTTCCAAGCTGTACATGTTAAGATCATTAAGCCTTTCCTGGTAACTTTTCTCCTTCAAGCCGTACACCATTTTAGTAGCCCTTCTCTGAACTCTCTCTAAGATGTCTATATCCTTCTGGAGATACGGTCTCCGGTACTGCACACAGTACTCCAAGTGAGGTCTCACCAGTGCTCTGTACAGTGGCATGAGCACTTCCCTTTTCCTACTGCTAATACCTCTCCCTACACAACCAAGCATTCTGCCAGCATTTCCAAGCATTCTGCCAGCATTTCCTGCTGCTCTATTACATTGACTACTTACCCTTAGATCCTCTGAAATAATAACCCCTAAATCCCAACCCTCAGATGTATCAAATATTCTATATTCAGCCCTTGGGTTTTTACGTCCCAGGTGCATTATCTTGCACTTATCCACATTAAAACTCAATTGCCACAACTCCGACCATTTTTTTAGTTTACCTAAATCATTTGTCATTTGGCTGATCCCTCCAGGAACGTCAACCCTGTTGCAAATCTTTGTGTCATCAGCAAAAAGACATACTTTTCCATTAATACCTTCTGCAATATCACTAATAAAAATATTAAAGAGAATAGGTCCAAGTACTGACCCCTGAGGTATCCCACTGGTAAAAAGACCTTGCGCCGAATAAACTCCATTTACCACAACCCTCTGTTGCCTGTCACTCAGCCACTGCCTAATCCAGTCAACAATATTGGAATCCAAGCTCAAAGATTGCAATTTATTGATAAGCTTCTATGCGGAACAGTATCAAAAGCCTTACTGAAATCTAAATAAGCAATGTCTACTGCACCACCTGTGTCTATTATTTGTGTTACCCAATCAAAAAAATCAATAAGATTAGTTTGGCATGATCTCCCTGAGGTAAACCCATGTTGTTTCTGATCCTGTAATCTATGTGTTTTTAGATGTTCAACAATCCTTTCCTTTAACATGGTTTCCATTAATTTCCCCACTACTGATGTAAGACTAACTGGCCTATAGTTCCCAGATTCCTCCCTACTACCCTTCTTGTAAATGGGCACAACATTTGCTAATTTCCAGTCTTCTGGGACGACTCACGTTAACAAGGATTGGTTAAATAAATCTGTTAACGGTTTTGCTATTACACACCAAGCTCTTTTAATAATTTAGGATGGATCCCATCAGGCCCCATTGATTTATTTGTCTTTACTTTAGACAGCTGCTGTAGAACCTCCTCCTCTGTAAACTCATATGTAAATGTCTCTTTAGTGTTTCCTCCTAACTGAGGTCCCTTTCCTTCCTTTTCTTCTGCAAAGACTGAACAAAAATATTCATTGAGGCAGTCAGCGAGACTTTTATCCTCTTCTACATACCTTCCTTCCTTTGTTTTTAATCTAACAAATCCTTGTTTTACTTTTCTTTTCTCGTTTATGTATCTAAAAAATGTTTTGTCCCCCTTTTTTACTGACTGAGTTATTTTCTCTTCTGCGTGTGCTTTGGAAGCTCTTATAAATTGCTTTGCCTCTTTCTGCCTAATTTTATAGGTTTGCCTATCTTCTTCACTCTGAGTTTTTTTATAATTATTGAATGCTGTCTTTTTGTTCTTCACTATTTTGGCCACTTCTGCAGAGTACCACAGTGGTTTCTTCCCTTTTTGTTTTTGCTAACAAGCCGAATGCAATTTCCTGTGGCCTTCAATAATGCCTCCTTTAAATAATCCCATTTCTCCTGGACTCCCTTTGAACTCCTCCAGTCTGATAATGACTCCTTCACACAAAATCTCATTTTAGAAAAATCGGTATTTTTAAAGTCTAAAACTTTTGTTTTTGTGTGGTGCGACTCCATCCCTGTTCTTATATTAAACCACACTGACTGGTGATCAATAGATCCCAAATTTTCACCTACAACAACGTCTGATACCAAACCTCCATTTGTGAGTATTAAATCCAATATGGCATCTTTACGGTTTTTCGTGTCCTAATAAATACTCCTTTATTCACACTGGTTATAGTATACAATACAAAGGATGGTAAGCGCCCACAGTAGGAATCTCCACCGAATACCCAGCTGAACCAGATGGCCAGTGGTTTCCCCCAAACCAAAATGAAATGGCAATCGATACATATCTGGTCAGCGCAAAATGTAACGCAAAGGGTTTCCGGCAGTTCTCATAATAATGTCATCAGCATGGATATATATAATAAAAGAAACAGAAGGCAAAAAATACATTGGTGCTGTATGTCTAATACAATGTATATATTGTGTTATTAGGTCGTAGGTTCACTCACAAAGCAAGAGCCCCAACACTGGCTCTGAGTGGATAAACGCCTGCGGGTTGTTTTCTGAAATTTTCTCAGGTAACCCACTCCTTAGTGACGGAGGTTCTTCACCGCGGCCATGGGTAAACAAAGGGGTACAAAACAGAAAACAATCTCTCTGTGTATATCTGGCGTTATGAAGATGGTAATGATATCATAACAAATGACAACTCACATTTGTTGGAGCTTATCCAAGTTCAAAGTAAGGCACACATGGATTTTGTCAGGTCAAACCCAATGAAAAACGAAATCGCATGCAGGAACTGGTTCTTTAAAAAGTTATTAAAATAAAACAATGAAATTAAAAGCTAGACTAAAGTCCAGGACGCGTTTCACCGCCAGCATGCGGCTTCATCAGCTGGTTATATTGCCCCCAGTTCACACATGGATATTTTGCCCCAGGCCAGCTCACATGGGTATATTGCCCCATCTCACACATGGGTATATTGCCCCATCTCACACATGGGTATATTGCCCCATCTCACACATGGGTATATTGCCCCATCTCACACATGGGTATATTGCCCCAGCTCACACATGGGTATATTGCCCCAGCTCACACATGGGTATATTGCCCCAGTTCACACCTGGATATATACTACCCAGGCTCACACATGGATATATTTGCCCCAGGCTCACACAGGGATATATACTGTCCCAGCTCACACATGAATATACTGCCCCAGCTCACACATGGATATACTGCCCCAGCTCACACATGGATATATACTGCCCCAGCTCACACATGGATACATACTGCCCCAGCTCACAGATGGGTATATTGCCCCAGCTCACAAATGGATATATTTGCCCCAGGCTCACTCATGGATATATTTGCCCCAGGCTTACTCATGGATATATTTGCCCCCAGGCTCACTCATGGATATATTTGCCCCAGGGTCACACATGGATAGTTTGCCCCAGGCTCACACATGGATATATTTGCCCTCATGGATATATTTGCCCCAGGCTCACACATGGATATATTTGCCCCCAGGCTCACTCATGGATATATTTGCCCCTAGGCTCACCAATGGATATATTTGCCCCAGGCTCACTCATGGATATATTTGCCCCAGGCTTACTCATGGATATATTTGCCCCCAGGCTCACTCATGGATATATTTGCCCCAGGGTCACACATGGATAGTTTGCCCCAGGCTCACACATGGATATATTTGCCCTCATGGATATATTTGCCCCAGGCTCACACATGGATATATTTGCCCCACGCTCACTCATGGATATATTTGCCCCCAGGCTCACTCATGGATATATTTGCCCCTAGGCTCACCCATGGATATATTTGCCCCAGGCTCACTCATGGATAGATTGCCCCAGGCTCACTCATGGATATATTTGCCCTCATGGATAGATTGCCCCAGGCTCACTCATGGATATATTTGCCCTCATGGATAGATTGCCCCAGGCTCGCTCATGGATAGATTGCCCCAGGCTCACACATGGATATATTTGCCCTCATGGATATACAGTTGTGTTCAAAATGATTCAACCCCCACTGAAATTGAGTGTTTTGGCCAGTTTGACATTGATTTTGATCATTCAGTCATCTTGCTTACAATTAAATCAAAGAGGCACGTGTAGGTCAGACAAATATAACATAACATTTATAATGAAATAACCACAAATGTCTTTTCTGTGCTCACATCATTATCAGTTTTATTCAACCCCCAAGTGACATTCAATCTTAGTACTTAGTACAACATCCTTTTACAGTTATAACAGCTTTTAAACGTGAAGCATAGCTTGACACAAGTGTCTTGCAGCCATCTACGGGTATCTTCGCCCATTCGTCATGGGCAAAAGCCTCCAGTTCAGTCACATTCTTAGGCTTGCGCACTGCAACTGCTTTCTTTAAGTCCCACCAGAGGTTCTCAATCGGATTTAAGTCAGGTGACTGCGATGGCCACTCCAAAATGTTCCAGCCTTTAATCTGCAACCATGCTCTAGTGGACTTGGAGGTATGCTTGGGATCATTGTCCTGTTAAAGGTCTAACGTCTCCCAAGCCTCAGGTTTGTGACGGACTGCATCACATTGTCATCCAATATCTCCTGGTACTGAAGAGAATTCATGGTACCTTGCACACGCTGAAGCTTCCCTGTACCTGCAAAAGAAAAACAGCCCCAAAGCATGATTGACCCCCTGCCATGCTTCACAGTAGGCAAGGTGTTCTTTTCTTCATAGGCCTTGTTCTTCATCCTCCAAACATAGCGTTGATCCATGGGCCCAAACAGTTCTAATTTTGTTTCATCAGTCCACAGAACACTATCTCAAAACTTCTGTGGTTTGTCCACATGACTTTTGGCATACTGCAGTCGACTCTTCTGATTCTTTGGAGACAGCAAGGGGGTGCGCCTGGGAGTTCTGGCATGGAGGCCTTCATTACGCAGTGTCCGCCGTATTGTCTGAGCTGAAACTTCAGTACCCACATCTGACAAATCTTTTCTCAGTTCCTCAGCAGTCACACGGGGACTTTTCTCCACTCTACGCTTCAGGTAGCGCACAGCAGTCGAAGTCAGCATCTTCTTTCTGCCACGACCAGGTAGCATTTCAACAGTGCCCTTTGCCTTGAATTTGCGAATGATGCTTCCTATGGTCTCTCTTGGTATGTTTAACATCTTTGCAATCTTCTTATAGCCATTGCCCTTCCTGTGAAGAGTAATCACCTCTTCTCTTGTCTTCCTGGACCATTCTCTTGACTTCACCATGTTTGTAACCACACCAGTAAATGTCTAGAAGGAGCTGAGTATCACAGTCATTTTGAAGCTGCCTAATTGGTGCTTATTATGCCTTATTGCTGCTCCGTGACATCCACAGGTGTTTTCAATACCTGATTGAAAAAACTTGAATGAACCTCTGTTCTTCAGAGTGGTAGTATTTAAGGGGTTGAATAATTGTGTCAATGAAGAATTCACAAAAGAAACATTTACTACTGTATTACAAAACCAATTGATGTCATTTTAGTTGCATATGGTTCTTTAAAAAGTCCTTGTAGGATTGCATTCTGAATACAATTACAAATGTGCACTAAATTCCCTAAAACCCGTTACAGCATTGGGGGTTGAATAATTTTGAACACAACTGTATTTGCCCCAGGCTCACACATGGATATATTTGCACCAGGCTCACTCATGGATGTATTTGCCCTCATGGACATATTGCCCCAGGCTCACACATGGATATATTTGCCCCTGCTCACACATGGATATAAACTGCCCCAGGCTCACAGATGGATATACTGCCCCAGCTCACACATAGGTATATTGCCCCAGGCTCACTCATGGATATATTTGCCCCAGGTTCACTCATGGATAGATTGCCCCAGGCTCACTCATGGATAGATTGCCCCAGGCTCACTCATGGATAGATTGCCCCAGGCTCACACATGGATATATTTTCCCTCATAGATATATTTGCCCCAGGCTCACTCATGGATATATTTGCCCCAGCACACACATGGATATACTGCCCCAGCTCACACATGGATATATACTGCCCCAGCTCACACATGGGTATATTGCTCTAGCTCACACATGGATATATTTGCCCCAGACTCACTCATGGATATATTTGCCCCAGGCCCACTCATGGATATATTAGCCCTCAGGGATAGATTGCCCCAGGCTCACTCATGGATAGATTGCCCTCATGGATAGTTGCCCCAGGCTCACACATGGATATATTTGCCCTCATGGATAGATTTGCCCCAGGCTCACACATGGATAGATTTGCCCCAGGCTCACTCAGGGATATATTTGCCCCAGGCTCACTCATGGATGTATTTGCCCTCATGGATATATTGCCCAGGCTCACACATGGATATATTTGCCCCAGCTCACATATGGATGTATACTGCCCCAGGCTCACACATGGATATATACTGCCCCAGGCTCACACATGGATATATTTGCCCCAGCTCACACATGGGTATATTGCCCCAGGCTCACTCATGGATATATTTGCCCCAGGCTCACACATGGATAGATTGCCCCCAGGCTCACACATGGAGATATTTTCCCTAATGGATATATTTGCCCCAGGCTCACTCATGGATATATTTTCCCTCAGGCTCACTTATGGATATATTTGCCATCATGGTTAATTGCTAAGGCTCACTCATGGATATATTTTCCCCAGGCTCACACATGGATATATTTGCCCCAGGCTCACTCATGGATATATTTGCCCCCAGGCTCACTCATGGATATATTTGCCCCAGGCTCACACATTGATATATTTGCCCGAGGCTCACTCATGGATAGATTGCCCCCAGGCTCACACATGGAGATATTTTCCCTAATGGATATATTTGCCCCAGGCTCACTCATGGATATATTTTCCCTCAGGCTCACTTATGGATATATTTGCCATCATGGTTAATTGCTAAGGCTCACTCATGGATATATTTTCCCCAGGCTCACACATGGATATATTTGCCCCAGGCTCACTCATGGATATATTTGCCCCCAGGCTCACTCATGGATATATTTGCCCCCAGGCTCACTCATGGATATATTTGCCCCCAGGCTCACTCATGGATATATTTGCCCCCAGGCTCACTCATGGATATATTTGCCCCCAGGCTCACTCATGAATATATTTGACCCAGGCTCACCTCTGCCAGGCCCCTCCGAGGGGCGGATCCTGCGGCCGCCGCGTTGGTTCCTTCAACGGGTGACTGCCTGCATGAGTATCTGCCACTCGCCTGGGATCCACCTCCAGCCTGCCGCGATCTCGCGAGATCGCAGAGTTCAGGTGAACTCTGCGATCTCGATCGCGGCAGGCTGGAAGATGGATCTCAGGCGAGCGGCAGATACTCATGCAGGCTGCTGCTCATTGAAGGAACCAACGCGGCGGCCGCTGGATCTGCCACTGCGCCGATGAGACAGCTCCGGATTCGGACTCCGAGAGTCGGATACCGGAGCTGTAAAAAAATGAAGGGTGGCTGACGAAGAGGTGCCGGTACGGTGTACCGGCACGTACCGCCTCAAAAAACACCCTGTACAAACTGATGTTACGTTTAACCCTTTGCTACTCTAATTTAACACTATGTCCTCTTGTTTTGCTCCTTTGTTTCCTTTTAAATACACTCCCTTCCTCTCTCACTTGTTGATTCCCTTTACGTATTTAAATAATTATAAATATTTAGAGTATCTCATGTGACGTGAGTCACTTTAGACTTTGGGTGCGTGGGAATGGAGATGGGTTTGGGGTGCAGGCCTGAGGTTCTTTATTATTTTCATTACCCTCCTGTGCAGAATGTTTGTGTGATCTGTGATTATGCAGGAATGTTATTGTCAGGCCCTTGTGTACCGGTTATCTGTTGAAAGTATTAACATCGCAGTTTACTCTTTATCACAAGAATGAGTTTATCTTTTTCTATCTGAATAGTTTGTATATCTGCTGTCTGTAATCTGTTATCATAATCCCCATTGTCTTGACTCGTTTAGAAATGTCACATAATGTTTGATTTCACTGCCTGTACTCAATGTAATTAGATTTGTTTGTCCGCCCTCCTTAGAAATGCTAAGTAATGTTTACTGTAACCGTCTACCTAAATCTAATTAGGTTACACAAAAACCTTCTCTAGAAGATGTTGTGATTTTGTGTATGTAAATGACCTATGTGTGACTGTATAAATGTGTCCCTGATTAAAACCAATTCTATTCTAATCCTGAAAGACCTCAGATCTACAGCCCCGTTTTATTTCTGGGGGATGCTAGCAGGCTCTATGTGTACCGGTCCTTAAGCTTTGTCTGAGGACTGGAGGAAGACACGAGAGCCTGCCTGGGTAGAACACAGGGGTCCTGCGAGGAAGCGGCATTGGCAGATGTGACCCTGTTGGGGTACAGAGATCTGTCACACCACACATGGATGATGACCTGTTTCAGAGGGTCCCTGTTCCCAAGAACTTACAATCTTTGAGATGTAAAAGTATTTTGTGAGGTAGATGCAGCCATATCGTTAGGTGTCTTGGCCAACGATCATCCAGCCGGTAAACTCTCACATCGTATAAGACGCGGTATAGATCTAACGCTGTATAAACCTCATTGAACAGGTCACGGTCACCGATGCCTCTCCCGGCCAGTCACATTGTTATGCTCACGTCCATATGTCTCATGGTATTATATATAGTAATTAATCTGTTGATCGGGTTGACGTCTGCCTTCTCTCTCTTGCTCAGTGAGGGTACGGCTCAGCTTGTGGTAGGAGTGTCCCTCGAGGTGAATCTCACCATCGCTGTGCAGAATCACGGGGAGGATTCCTACAATTCACGTGTTGTTATCTCCTACCCGGCTGGTCTGTCCTATCGCAAAGTGACTCTAGCACAGGTAATGGGAGCTTGTGATCTCGTGTTTGTCTCATTCACGTAGCTTGGAGAGTCCTGATCCTTGTATCTTTGTGTCTCACAGAGCAACAAACGTGTAAGTGTTTCATGTAATCCTCTGGATGAGGCAAAGCAGGTGACCTGTGATGTCAACAAACCTCTACTGAGACCCAACACCACGGTAAGCGATTCATGGGAAGATCAGACTGTTCCTCTATGGCATCACCTGCGTTTTCTGTCCGTTCCGTAACATTACAGAGCTAAGAGGAGGAATGGACGAGCCCCGTCACAGAGCTAAGGGAGGAATGGACGAGTCCCGTCACAGAGCTAAGGGGAGGAATGGACGAGTTCCGTCACAGAGCTAAGGGGAGGAATGGACGAGTTCCGTCACAGAGCTAAGGGAGGAATGGACGAGTCCCGTCACAGAGCTAAGGGGAGGAATGGAGGAGTCCCGTCACAGAGCTAAGGGGAGGAATGGAGGAGTCCCGTCACAGAGCTAAGGGGAGGAATGGACGAGTCCCGTCACAGAGCTAAGGGGAGGAATGGACGAGTCCCATCACAGAGCTAAGGGGAGGAATGGACTAGTCCTGTCACAGAGCTAAGGGGAGGAATGGACGAGTCCTGTCACAGAGCTAAGGTCAGAATGGACGAGTCCCGTTACAGAGCTAAGGGAGGAATGGACGAGTCCCATCACAGAGCTAAGGGGAGGAATGGACGAGTCCCGTCACAGAGCTAAGGGGAGGAATGGAAGAGTCCTGTTAAAACTCTTTCATATAACTCGTCCATTCCTCCCCTTAGCTCTGTAAGGAAATAAGTGAAGAATGGTTTCAAACCCCCATGATGCATTTCTGCCATTCCTTTTCTGGGTCTTTAATATATGGGAATTTATTCTTTATTCTAGCTGAACTCGGAGCGGGATTTAGGGCGTCCAATTACGCAAGAGCAGTGGACGGATTCCTTTCTGCTTGGCTGTGGGAAATTCAGATGTGTGTCTCTCATGGAGGCTCGGAAAAAGTTTTATATTTTTTTTTTGAGAAAGGATTTTACCAGGAAGGATACATTGAGATTTCTCTGGTTTTCAGTATGTACTGGGTGGCGAGTATGTACCGTTAGGTGTCTTGTCCAAGGACACTTACTGGAGAGGTGCTCCTGGGGATCGAACCCATGTCTCCACAGGCTCTCACCATGCAGAGCAGTGATGTTACCTCTACTCCACCCAGCCGGTATTGATGGTATATCACCCAGGATAAAGAACACCATTACAACCTGAGGGTTCCTACTAGCTGCTGGAGGTGTGGGCAGGCAGATGGCACTATTTTTACCACATTTGTTGGTCGTGTTCACACCTTACCTCCTTTTGGGGTCAGATGGCCGTCCTTAGTTCGGAACTCTTGGGCTCGTAGTTTGTCCCGTCCCCTGCCCTGTTCCTCCTTCAACTGTTTCCTGACTCTCTCACTAACTTCAAGAAACGACTTCTGTCGCATTTGCTGTCCGTTGCCACCACTCTCCTAGCCGCTAAGTGGGTTCTGTTAAAACCAGGCTGGGGAACTGCGATCTTTAGATGCAATGGCCAGGTCTCTAATGGGTTTGTTTGGGTTGGGAAAGATGATTGGTCTATATGGGACTTAACACTGTGAAGATCTGAGGTTCCCGTTATTCTGGTTTCTATGGCTTGTTGCGCTTTGTACCCTGACAATAATTATCGTTTGTGACATGGTTGCAAATATTGTTTCTGCTGCATACGTTTTTTGTTGTCCCCCTCCCCCTTCTTTTTTGTATCCCTAATTATTTTGTGTTTTTTCCTGAAAACGTAATACAATTTACAGTATATTTAAAAACATATATATGGGAATTTTCTTTTCACAAAGAGAGAAGAGCCAACACACAGGTACACAAAGAAAGGAGAGCCAAAACACAGGTACACAAAGAGAAGAGAGCCAAAACACAGGTACACAAAGAGAGGAGAGCCAAAACACAGGTACACAAAGAGAGGAGAGCCAAAACACAGGTACACAAAGAGAGGAGAGCCAAAACACAGGTACACAAAGAGAGGAGAGCCAAAACACAGGTACACAAAGAGAGGAGAGCCAATACACAGGTACACAAAGAGAGGAGAGCCAAAACACAGGAACACCAAGAGAGGAGAGCCAAAACACAGGAACACCAAGAGAGGAGAGCCAAAACACAGGAACACAAGAGAGGAGAGCCAATACACAGGTACACCAAAGAGAGGAGAGCCAAAACACAGGAACACAAAGAGAGGAGAGCCAAAACACAGGAACACCAAGAGAGGAGAGCCAAAACACAGGAACACCAAGAGAGGAGAGCCAATACACAGGTACACAAAGAGAGGAGAGCCAAAACACAGGAACACCAAGAGAGGAGAGCCAAAACACAGGAACACCAAGAGAGGAGAGCCAATACACAGGTACACAAAGAGAGGAGAGCCAAAACACAGGAACACCAAGAGAGGAGAGCCAAAACACAGGAACACCAAGAGAGGAGAGCCAAAACACAGGAACACCAAGAGAGGAGAGCCAAAACACAGGAACACCAAGAGAGGAGAGCCAATACACAGGAACACCAAGAGAGGAGAGCCAATACACAGGTACACAAACAGAGGAGAGCCAATACACAGGTACACAAAGAGAGGGGAGCCAATACACAGGTACACAAAGAGAGGGGAGCCAATACACAGGTACACAAAGAGAGGAGAGCCAAAACACAGGAACACCAAGAGAGGAGAGCCAATACACAGGTACACAAAGAGAGGAGAGCCAATACACAGGTACACAAAGAGAGGAGAGCCAATACACAGGTACACAAAGAGAGGAGAGCCAATACACAGGTACACAAAGAGAGGGGAGCCAATACACAGGTACACAAAGAGGAGAGCCAAAACACAGGTACACAAAGAGAGGAGAGCCAATACACAGGTATGAGACGCAGTGATGGCATTACAGAGCTGGACTTTCCAGATGAATGATAATGAAGGCACGTGGTGCCGCTTTTGGTGAACGTTGTCCGTCCTGGCCAGTGGCTGAGGTTTTATTGCACCTCGTTGGACGCTCATTGTCCGCTCACTCACTCGACGCATTTTTTTCTCTTTCAGGCAATCTTTGTGGTCAGTTTTCATGTGTCCTCAACAGCAGATCTCGGGGACACTCTGTCCATGATGGCCAACATCACCAGGTGAGTTGGGATGGGGCTATGGCTCATAGTAAGAGTTCGTGCATCAGGACCATTCGTATTGAGAATCCCTGGCCGCATTCCAGGTGTCACAAAGTGACTGACCCAGCCTAGAGATGCATCCAACATTCAGCCAGTACCAATATGAGCCAAGGGGCCCAGGAGACCACTGTCTATATGCGGGGGTGAGGTCCTTCCAACGCCTCCTCAATGATAAGGGACTGTAAGGTCCTGACACACTCCCTGCGCTGCCTCTGTATAGTGACAATTAACCATTTAATAACTCTGCATTCTTCCTACAGCGACAACAATGACACGATCACCGATGTTATGAGGTCATCAGCCAGGCTAAATGTGCTGTACGGCATCTACGTTACTATAACCAGGTATGTACAGCAGCACAATAGGACCTTTGTATAAAGACACATGGGTTGACCTCTGTATAAAGATACAGGATGACCTCTGTATACAGACACACTGGTTGACCTCTGTATACAGACACACGGGTTGACCTCTGTATACAGACACACGGGTTGACCTCTGTATACAGACACACGGGTTGACTTCTGTATACAGACACACGGGTTGACCTCTGTATACAGACACACGGGTTGACCTCTGTATACAGACACACGGGTTGACCTCTTTATACAGACACACGGGTTGACCTCTTTATACAGACACACGGGTTGACTTCTGTATACAGACACACGGGTTGACCTCTGTATACAGACACACTGGTTGACCTCTCGGTATAAAAGATACGGGTTGACCTCTGTATACAGACACACGGGTTGACCTCTGTATACAGACACACGGGTTGACCTCTCTGTATAAAGATACGGGATGACCTCTGTATACAGACACACGGGTTGACCTCTGTATACAGACACATGGGTTGACCTCTGTATACAGACACACAGGTTGACCTCTCTGTATAAATATACGAGATGACCTCTGTATACAGACACACGGGTTGACCTCTGTATACAGACACACGGGTTGACCTCTGTATACAGACACACGGGTTGACCTCTGTATACAGACACACGGGTTGACCTCTGTATACAGACACACGGGTTGACCTCTGTATACAGACACACAGGTTGACCTCTGTATACAGACACACGGGTTGACCTCTGTATGCAGACACACGGGTTGACCTCTGTATACAGACACACGGGTTGACCTCTGTATACAGACACACGGGTTGACCGCTGTATACAGACACACGGGTTGACCTCTGTATACAGACACACGGGTTGACCGCTGTATACAGACACACGGGTTGACCTCTGTATACAGACACACGGGTTGACCTCTGTATACAGACACACGGGTTGACCTCTCTGTATAAAGATACGGGATGACCTCTGTATAAAGATACGGGATGACCTCTGTATACAGACACACGGGTTGACCTCTGTATACAGACACACAGGTTGACCTCTGTATACAGACACACAGGTTGACCTCTCTGTATAAAGATACGAGATGACCTCTGTATACAGACACACGGGTTGACCTCTGTATACAGACACACGGGTTGACCTTTGTATACAGACACACGGGTTGACCTCTGTATACAGACACACGGGTTGACCGCTGTATACAGACACACGGGTTGACCTCTGTATACAGACACACGGGTTGACCTCTGTATACAGACACACGGGTTGACCTCTGTATACAGACACACGGGTTTACCTCTGTGCACATTTCTATAGAGATGCGAGACATACAGACATGAGCCTGCAGGTTCAGGGGCCTCTGTGAATCCGACCATGAGTCAAGCTATATAAAGAATAACACGAAGACTTCCGCATCTGATGATCACACCTGCGGACATGGGAAGTGTCCCAGTGGTAAAACGTTTTCGCCAAAGTAGGAATGATGAGAAAAATTATATGGTAAAATAAAACTTTTATTCCAAATAAAATATCATAATATGATAAAAGCCCGACGCGTTTCGTCTATCACTAGACTTTCTCAAGGGTAATAGTAATACACAACAAATCAAAAATAGTGATATAACAATCATGTTTCCCAAGAGGTTTTTGATTGGTTCCTCTAAATGGTATGGCGTTCTCCTTATAAGGCAACTTCCAGTGTAACCAGTCTCTTACCCATGAGTCTCCATGTTCCAAGAGAAATTTATATCCAGTTATCCATAGTATTGTCACTTTGATTTTGGTGAAAGCAGCGGAATAAAATCAAAGTGACAATACTATGGATAACTGGATATAAATTTCTCTTGGAACATGGAGACTCATGGGTAAGAGACTGGTTACACTGGAAGTTGCCTTATAAGGAGAACGCCATACCATTAAGAGGAACCAATCAAAAACCTCTTGGGAAACATGATTGTTATATCACTATTTTTGATTTGTTGTGTATTACTATTACCCTTGAGAAAGTCTAGTGATAGACGAAACGCGTCGGGCTTTTATCATATTATGATATTTTATTTGGAATAAAAGTTTTATTTTACCATATAATTTTTCTCATCATTCCTACTTTGGCGAAAAAGTTTTACCACTGGGACACTTCCCATGTCCGCAGGTGTGATCATCAGATGCTGAAGTCTCTGTGTTATTCTTTATATTTCTGTTTGGAGTGGTGGACCATCTCCTGGGAGTATACTTCAACACTTTTAATTCAGTTAAGTAATTGTTATTCTCCTATCACTGATTGTGTTCTTTACATGAGTCAAGCTAGCTGGTTGGGGGGAGTGATGTATGAGTGGTGGTGAGGTGGAATGGTGGAGTGAGGTATGAGTGATGGTGAAGTAGGTTTGTGGAGTGAGGTAGGAGTGGTGGTGAGGTGCAATGGTGGAGTGAGGTATATGAGGTGGGATGCTGTGTTGTGAGGTATGAGTGGTGATGAGGTGGGATGATGTGTTGGGAGGTATAAGTGATGGTGGGGTGGTGTAGTGAGGTATGAGTGGTGGTGAGGTGGGATGGTGCAGTGAGGTATGAGTAGTGGTGAGGTGGGATGGTGTAGTGAGGTATGAGTGGTGGTGAGGTGGGATAGTGTAGTGAGGTATGAGTGGTGGTGAGGTGGGATGGTGAGGTATGAATGGTGGTGAGGTGGGATGGTGTAGCAAGGTATGAGTGGTGGTGACAGGTGGGATGGTGTAGCGAGGTATGAGTGGTGGTGAGGTGGGATAGTGTAGTGAGGTATGAGTGGTGGTGAGGTGGGATGGTGTAGTGAGGTATGAGTGATGGTGAAGTAGGTTTGTGGAGTGAGGTAGGAGTGGTGGTGAGGTGGATGGTGTAGCAAGGTATGAGTGGTGGTGACAGGTGGGATGGTGTAGCGAGGTATGAGTGGTGGTGAGGTGGGATGGTGTAGTGAGGTATGAGTGGTGGTGAGGTGGGATAGTGTAGTGAGGTATGAGTGGTGGTGAGGTGGGATGGTGAGGTATGAATGGTGGTGAGGTGGGATGGTGTAGCAAGGTATGAGTGGTGGTGACAGGTGGGATGGTGTAGCGAGGTATGAGTGGTGGTGAGGTGGGATGGTGTAGTGAGGTATGAGTGGTGGTGAGGTGGGATAGTGTAGTGAGGTAGGAGTGGTGGTGAGGTGGGATGGTGAGGTGAGCCGGTGGAATGAGATATGATGGGGTAAAATGGTTGGTAGAGTGAGGTGGTCTTTTATGAATGACATGGTCAGTCCGTGAGTTCACAGTTCCGTTTCTGAAGACCCTCTATTCTCTCCCCAGTCTTGAAGAATCCACCAGACACACCAATTTCTCATCCCGGGAAACGAGTGATAAATCCAGCACTCGCTACGTGCAACATGTTTACAAAGTGAGGACGTAGCAGACTTTGCACGACTAAATACTCAGCCTGAATGCTAATGCCCCAAAATAATGTCCAGAACGGTTTACTGCCCCTCTACAGCCGATCATCTCCCATCCCCAAGGAGCATCGCCAGCGCTTCTTGAATAAAAATCCTGATAAACCCGATCCCCAACATCTCACTGCAACCCTGGATCCTCTCCCATCACACGCTCCTTCAGATCTCTTATTTTCTGCCTTCAGTGTCTCTTGGTCCATCTCTAGAAGGTCCTCATGATGCTCACACCTCCTGGAATTCAGTGCCTCACATGTCGGGGGTTCCTCTTCTCGCATATTCCATGGCCTTAAACAAAAAAAACGTATAAAATATATCTACCGTAACGTTGCTCTCCTCGATGCTCCTGCCCAACTAATGTCTCGATACACAAAGGCAGTGGGATGATCCTCCATGGTCCTATGATTTGTGGAAACCCCACTGACCATGTTCTCCTTCTCAGGTGAATAATTTGGGCCAGCGTGCACTTCCGCTGTCCGTATTCTTCATGATCCCAGTAAAGCTGAAGGACGACCCATTGTGGGAGAAGGTTGAAATCAAAAGCTCCGAGGTACTCTTTACTAATCTGTGAAAGGCGCAGCCATATCACCTCACGCGCGAGACACCAGGGCAACACCATGCCGATGGTTAGGCATAGCAAACTGCACACACCGCCACTACATTCACAGATAGCGGGGGGGGCAGGAGTACTGCGAGTATGGAGAACGTTTGTTAAAATTCATTCACTTGGTAAAGGATTTAGGACTGTCTGGTGGCTTAAAGTCTCCACCACGTGTGGTCATCTCACTACTGACTAGAGACCAGTCATCCAGATGTGGTTAGTCTAGCAGACTCCAGTGACCACCTATGTTTAGAGATCAAGGTAATGGCCCTCTGTGACCACAGCTCATATCTGGGTAAGCCCAGGGAGTCTTCAGTGGATCCAGGCATGGAGCAGCCGGTTCCCGAGACACATATAGCCCCAGGCTATAAATTATTAGACTCCAGAGTCTGATGACTCTCCAGGTCGTTGCGTTTAAAATGATAATTGGTTTTGAGTTTAAGAACAGAGATTTTCACAAAAGCGTTTTGGGAAGAACCCAGCATGGTAAACATAAACCGGAGAGGAGCCTGTCCGTAACGTGTGGTAGGGCGTGCATGGGGACACGGCCAGAGAGGACAGTGTCATCTACTTGGTCAAACCAAAACATATCCAAGGTATAGAACGCCTCCATCTGCCCAACCAGTGTCGAACGCAGTACTATTATTCTGCCTCCTTCACAGCTGGGCCTGTCAAACTGCATGGTGACCACGCATGTACCGGCACCAAAGAACAGTGAGGACATTCTGAAGACCCGTCCGGTTCTGGTAAGGAACAACTTGGAAAACTTCCTGCACCTCTACTCAAAGTCAGGCTCCCATAACTTGCCCCCATAGCCTATCTACCCCATCACCAATATCCCTGAGCTCCCATAAGCTACACCCACACTTCTCTGTCTACTCAACCCCAGGCTCCCATAACCTACCGTCATTAACCCTGAGCTCCAATAACCTACCCCCACACCTTGCATCCTTAAGCTTCCACAACCTAATCCATCTCTACTCAACCCAAGGCTCCCATAACCGACCACCATACCCTCTCTGTCTACCCCAGCTCTACTCAACTCCCATAATCTATGTTTTATGTGGATAATAATGACAGTGCAAGCCATTAGTGAACAGAAGTCATGTTCCTAGAAGAGACACACAGAACAGCCCAGAACAGGAAACTCATCACAGGAAACAAGTGCCATAGAGATAAATCATAGAGTTGCACATAAACAAAACATAACACTCATAACATCTCCCTCTTAATATTAATAAATGATCAATGTGAAATTTAGATGAATCCTTGTAATAACATATTTACAGGTTAAGTCTTTTGGGTGGTTGTGAATGTCTACCACTATGGGTGAAGACTGGCCCTCGTTGTATAGAGAGTTTCTTAGCCCTCTCAGAGGTTACTGGGCTCTTCTCACCACTTACTGGCATGCTCTGCCATTCACTCCCGTCCGATATATCCGCTTGCTCCGGACTGTCCGTAGTATTAGTCTGTGGCATCATCTCTGCACATTCCTTACTGCCAATTGGTGAATTTGCCTTTGCAGTACCAGGCGAGTCTGGCCTGACAATTGAATAATGTGAATCAGGCTTTTCAGCCACACGCAGATCCACACGATTGCGCCGATAGAGAGTTCCATCAATGTCCACAAGATAGGAGCGTGGTGCAACCTTTTGCAGACAAGTACCCATTCTCCAATGACTTGTTCGATCTCCAGGCAGTGGTTTCATACGGATTCGTTCCCCAATATTTAATTCAGGCAAATCTCTTGCAGAGGTGTCATATTGTGCTTTGAACACTTGCCTCTTAAGCCGTAACTTTTCTGGTACCCCTTGTATCACAGAGGGTTCAAGTAGCTTGTTGGCCACAGGTAAGGAAGTCTTTAATCTTCGTGACAGCAGTCTCTGTGCTGGGCTACGATCCATGCCCACAGTTGGAGTGTTCCTCCAGTGTAAGATTGCCTTCCACTGGTCTTTACCATCACTTTGTGCTTTCTCGCATAAATTTTTTACAATCTTCACTGCAGATTCAGCTTTGCCGTTAGCCTGTGGATGACGTGGTGAGGAAGTTACATGCTCAAATTCCCATTCAAAGGCAAATTTCCTGAATTGTAAGCTTGAGAACTGAGGGCCATTATCAGAAATCACTTTATCAGGTTGGCCGTGACGTGCAAACTGTGCCTTGCACCTCTTAACTGTAGTTTCAGTGGATAAGTCAGGAAGCAGTTCAATTTCCCAGAAGTCTGAGTAATGATCAACTAATATCAGGTACTCTTTTCCCGCATAGTTGAATAAGTCCATAGTGACAATCTGCCGAGGACATGTAGGTATCTCATGCGACATCATGATCTCCTTTTGTTGCAAGTGTGCAAATTCATTGCAAGTGGGACAATTACTGACAAAATCTTTGATTTCACCTTGCATATTAGGCCAGTAAAGCGTATCGCGAGCTTGTCTGTAGCACGCCTCACCCCCAATGTGGCATGAGTGAATGCGTAATAACATTTCTGCTCTCAGTGACCTTGGCACTATAACTCTTGGGCCTTTGTACAAAATGCCATTTTGCACACTGATCTCATCTCTAAAAGACCAATACTCCTTCACAATTGCAGGTGCTGTATCCTTGTCATCAGGCCACCCGTTTAGAACAATTGACTTTAGCGCTTGTAAAGTTTCATCTCGGTCTGTGTGCTGTTGAAGCTGATGTAGACGCTGATCTGTGACGTTAAGATAGTCTGCTTGATTGACTTCAGCAAAGAAAAGTTGTTCCTGCTGCAGCAAACAAACTGTATGATGCCCATGCTCATTTCTGGGTGTCACATGAGTCGTAGTAGCTCTGCTCAGGGTATCACTGATGTACATTTGACCTCCTGGCTTGTAGACCACATCGAGGTTGTAATGCTGCAATGTAAGCATCATGCTCTGCAAACGCTTGGAGCACACAAAAGGGGCTTCTTAAATATGGCTATTAGTGGTTTGTGATCTGTTTCAGCTGTGATTGTATCCCGGCCATAAAGATAGTGATGGAAGCGCTGACAGGCAAACACAATACTTAAACTTTCGTTTTCAATTTGAGCATATTTTTGCTCAGCTGATGAAAGAGCTCTGGACGCATTTGCAACTGGCTGCTCCTCTTGCAGTAGACAACATCCTAGGCCATTTTTGCTTGAATCCCTTTGTATTGTAACAGGCTTTGTGACATCATAATATTTCAACACCGGAGCGGCAGTGACCAATTGTTTTATCTTCTTCACTGCCTGGTCATGTTTGGGAAGCCAGTGCCACACTGCATCCTTATCCAGAAGTCTTCTTAACGGCTCACACACCTCAGACAGGTGTGGCAGGAATTTAGCTAGATATGTGACAAAGCCAATAAAACGCTGTAATGCGTTGGCATCGGAAGGCTGTGGCATGTCCACAATGGCTCCAATCTTATCAGGGTCTGCTTTTAAGCCTTGTGAGGACAGGATATGTCCATGGAAATGGACTTCTTGCACCTTGAACTGCAATTTCTTTACGCTGAGTCTCAGCCTCACCTCCCTGCAACGATCCAGTAGTGCTAGTAGCTTCTCATCATGGTCATGTGCAGCTTCTTCATCTGTATCACCGCAGCCAACTATGAGAATGTTGTAGCGGATCCCTGCTACCCTGCCCGGGTAGATCCGCCGTTAGCGCCGAACTGGTCTGGGGGTGTAGAGTCAGGGGTAGCGGGCGGTAGGGATTTGGCAGTGATCCAGCGTTTCTTTCCACGGTCCTTGCATTGCAGCGTCGCAGTTCCCCAAGCCCTGTTATCCCCAATTACTAGCCGAGGCAAGAGTAAAGGTTCAAACAGGAATGAGTTTATTCTAACATGGAGAATACAGGGTTAGTTATGAGAAATGAAACCATTGTTCTCCCCTGGCCCGCCCTCAGTCCTCCTGCGGTGATCTTTGTTTGTACCTCAAGCCATAGCCCAATCTGCCTGGGTTAACCTGGGGGAACCCCTGCGGTGCGCAGCCCTTATCTCAGGTCTCGGCGCCAGCTCGTCTGTTCCCCCCTCCCAGAGCCTCTCCGTCTGGCCAGCGCCCGGTCCCCCCTGTGGTAAGAGCACTCCTTGTGGCTTTCTGCCCGAGTTTGGGGTTTTACCAGGGATTTCGGGGTGATCCCCTGGGAGCGGTGGCATGCTGGGGGTACAGCCTGGTAGCTCGGGTCCGGGGGCTGGTTCAGTCCAAAAAGTGCCCGGATCGGATCCACGGAGCCCGAGCTGCGAAGGGGGAAAGTTCGGCGGCTGTACCCGAGCAAGAGTCACTGGTTGCCGGCCGCGCTCCCAGCGAGGGATCCCTGGTCGGCGTTCGGGTTTCTCTGGGTGTTTCGTTCTATAATTCGCACCCCTGTAAGCACCTATTTTTAGGAGCCCACTGGCCAAGAAGCGCTCTTCTGCGTGGTTTCCACGCTGCGGGGCAAGGCGGGCAAGTTTGGGCGGCTTGGCAGAGACCGTCAGCGGCGGCTCGAGGCATTCACAGACCGGGCGTCTTCCCGGGGCTGTGGACAGGCGGGGAACAGGTCAACCATGGGGAGAATTACAGGGGGAAATTATAAAAACACAACCTAACGAATTCTTTAATACACCATACTAAAACAACATTTTTAAATTTTGTACCGCGCTACGGTATAGTGGCGGCCATTCCGTCACAAATGTCATCGGCTATTGGCTCAATTCCATGGAGCCCACATAATAGTTCATGTTGCTTTCGCTGATATACCTCCGGTGCTACAGAGACTCCAAATGGCAGTTTGAGCCATCTTTTCCTGCCCCAAGGAGTCCAGAATGTGGTCATGTAGCTACTCTTCTCATCTAGTTTGCACTGCAAAAAGGCATCTCTAGCATCAACAAGGGTAAAAATCCGTGCTTTGGGTAGTTTGTGCAAAACATCGTCAAGTGTTGGCATTAAGTAGTGTGACCGTCTCAGGGCCATATTCAAAAACTTGGGATCGATGCAAATTCTGATCTTCTCAGGCTTCCTAATAACTACCATGTTGCTTATCCAATCCGTAGGCTCTGATACTGAAATAAGATGCCCTTCAGCTTCATACTTATCCAGTTGCGCTTTGACCTGCGGCTTAATGGCTACTGGCACATTGCGTGGTGCACATTGTACTGGTGGAATGGTAGGGTCAAGCTCAAAGTGAACCTCTCCTGGAACAGATATTATGGGGCCATCAAACACATCACTATAGACTTTGAGGATTTGCTGTTTTGTCAGTGGCCTAGTCAAGGATTTCGCAGACAGATCATCGACATTGTGGAGCTCATCAGGAATGGTGAACTGCATCAGACCCAGGTGCTCACATGTTGAACCAGACGGTAGCGGTTTCTGATCGGCCTCCACAATCCCAAATTCAAGTTTGTGCATATGTCCACGTATGCAGCATTCTGTTCGGAAACGTCCCAATGATTCCATTAGCTCCCCTGAATATAATTTCAATTTGGTGCCACTAGGCTGAAGACAAGAGGTGCCCTGGGTGCCAGTTTCATTTTATCTTTTAAACCCATAACATTACATGTTGCACCCGAGTCCAGCCGGCAGGGTTGGCATATATTATTTAGTATGAGATTTACAAACCATTTTTGTCCTTTAGATTGTACAGCACTAATGCATTCCTTAGTGTAAACCACATCAGTGCTAAGCAAGTGTGCATCCTCAAGATCTGACCTGTGCTCAACCGTGTGTGTGCAGGTTCCTTGCTTCTCTTTTACTCCAGCAAGATCATTTAATCTACCACATGCTCTCCAGCTTTTCCCATATGCAGGACACGGTCCTTTTTCTGGTATATGTACATTGTCACAGTACTTGCATGATGTAAGCGCGCTCGCAGGTGAGTTGCGGAGGTGATTTTTGTGCTGAAGCTGGTGGCTGTTGCTTGGAAGCTGCATTAATACTGTCAGTCTGTTTATCCTGCTCCATCCATAGCTCTTATATGTTTGTCAGGAAGCTCTGCAGCACCACATATCACAATCGCTGCTTGTAGATTTAAATCATCTTCTCTTAATAAGCGTCGGCGTGTGCTTTCACTAGTGATACCTAAAACTATTGTGTCACGAATAAATTCATCTCTCAGAGACCCATACTCACAGCTTGCAGCTTTTTCTCTCAGCCGTGTCACAAAGTTATCTATTGTTTCACCTTCTTCTTGCAGCAGCCAAATCTAGATCTTTCATATATGACATTTTTAGAGGGTCTAATGCATTCAGGATGGCTTTAGTGTCCCTCTTGTGCTCCTCTGTGAGGTTCAGCATTCACTGCCCATCACTCTCCTCAGTGTAGCTGCTTGCGCTGCTGCCAGCTTCTCATGTAATCCTGATGTTAGGGAGTAATCCTCAAACTCAGCTCTGAAGTTCTCCCAGTTACTGCTGCAATCCCCACTCACCCTCATTGTCTCAGGTAGAGGAATGCTGTGTGCAGCTGCCATGATGCTTCCAGTGCTCAGCTTTCAGTACAGGAGGCACAGTCAGCTCTAAGGTCTCTCACTGCAAGACAGGCAGCTTTCAGCGTCCCATGAGGAGAAGCAGCGCAGATTCAAGAGCTTCTGACACCATGTTTTATGTGGATAATAATGACAGTGCAAGCCATTAGTGAACAGAAGTCATGTTCCTAGAAGAGAACACACAGAACAGAACAGGAAACGCATCACAGGAAACAAGTGCCATAGAGATAAATCATAGAGTTGCATATAAACAAAACATAACACTCATAACAATCTACCCCCATTCCTCTCTGTCTACCCCATCACCACTATCCCTGAGCTTCCATAACCTACCTCCACTCACTCTCTACCTGTCGTATCATTACCCATCCCTGGGCTCCCATAACTCCTTCACCCCGGAGGAGTGATTAAGAGAAACCTGCGTTGGGGACGTCTTACATGAGAATGTTATGTACAAGTAGCTTGTGGGTATCTCTAATTGGGTCAGCGGGTGCTGAGCAGTGGCGGCACGCAGTGTTTTACTATGCAACATTTTACTCTGCTCAGGGTCACAGTCTCTCTGTCTCTGCTTAGGGTCACAGTCTGCGCTCAGGGTTACAGTCTCACCCTCTGCTCAGGGTTACAGTCTCCGCCTCTTGTCAGGGTCAGTCTCCGCCTCTTGTCAGGGTCAGTCTGCGCTCAGGGTCACAGTCTCACCCTCTGCTCAGGGACACAGTCTCCGTCTCTGCTTAGGGTCACAGTCTGTGCTCAGGGTCACAGTCTCTGCCTCTTGTCAGGGTCACAGTCTCTGCCTCTTGTCAGGGTCACAGTTTGCGCTCAGGGTCAAAGTCTCACCCTCTGCTCAGGGTTAGTCTCCGCCTTCGCTCCGGGTGATAGTCTGCACTCAGGGTTACAGTCTCTGCCTCTGCTCAGGGTCACGGTCTCTGCTCAGGGGCACAGCCTCCAGTCAGGGGCAAAGCGCTCACTCACACGCCTGTTCTTTACCCAGGACTGCACGGTGGCAACATGCACTTACTTTACATGCAACGTCAGCAACATGGAGGTCAGGACGGCAATCACCTTCACCATGAGCGGGCAAGTGACTGGGCAGTGGTCACAGCAGGTAAGTGCCGGGAAAACCCGCACTTAAAATACGGAGACCTCTAATACCCCCCCCCCTGTGTACAATACGGAGACCTCACATCCCTCATACCCCCCCTGTATAGAGACCCCCTCATAGCTTCCCTGGGTACAGGGGCTCATTCACCCCCACCCCATGTACAATGCAAAGAACCCTCAGACCCTTTGCCTCCAGCGTGCGGCTATTTGGGATTCCATATCCCGGTCAGTCTGTCCGCCGGCAGTAAGTTGTCCATCTCTCCCGCAGACGCAGCAGACGAAGCTCTCCCTGCAGAGTGAAGCGCAGATCCTGTACAACACCCGCAGATACCGGCACATCCTGGAGCAGAATGAGCGATTCGTCCGTGCGCAGGTACAGGCGAGGTGTCCCCCCCCCCCTGGTTCCGCAGGGTTCACAGAGGACACTAACAAGACTGGACCCGGACGCAAAGTCTCCCAAAAATGGCAGATTTATTGGAAAGGAATGGTGCCGTTTTGGTCCTACAGGAGTCTTTGTCAGCCTGAGGAATGCTCACGTAGGGCTGAAACGTCGCCAGAGTTTTCCAATAAAACTGCTGGTGTTGGAAGAGTTCATGCCCACGTCCATTTCTGTTAATGGACCATGTGTGGTGGGAGTTGGCTTCTCCTGGGGTCTCAGGAGTGTCACACGGGTCCCACTTCATGTCTGGGCTTAGTAAGAGGGATGGCGGCACAGAATCGGGGGGGGGGGGGGATTCCCACACCAGGGATAGTCAATTCATATCATGGCTGAAACAATTCATTGAATGATCGATCAATCAAATATTCTCATTGTGGATTGATGGGTTTGTGTTCAGCGCAAAGCGTCTGCATACAGTTAACATTAATAACCTCAGATTATAGAGGAGACGTGGCGGGGCTGATTGGAGGAGACGTGGCGGGGCTGATTGGAGGAGACGCGCCACTGCTTTACACAGTAGGATTTAGCTCTAGGTTTAGGACAAACATAACCCAGTTTGTTATAATTTAGTTTCGGCAATGGCAGGACTAACGCATGATCCCCGGGGTGCTGCACTGCTGTGTTTTATCCTTACTTGGAACTGGAGTCCTGTGCCTCCACCCCACCCTCCCCGGACCAGAGCTGCCATCCTTCCCACTTTGTGAGCAATCATTTCCATGTTTATCCAAGCGCTCGTAGAAGCTATCGTTTGGATAGAAAGTTGATGTGAGCTTGAGCTGCACACGTAGCATCAATCCATCACTCTGATCAGGCGTTCCCATACCTTGTGTGCAAAACATTACGCAATTTCATACATATATATATGCAAACTGCATAAGGAAAAAAGGGAGGGGTTGATTTCTATATAGGGTTTCTGTTACGGATTCTAGTACACAAGCTCGTACTTACACCTTGCTGGTGCCCCTTCCGCTGTACCAGGAGGTGGTCGTATCTCCACAGCATAGACATCACAGTCTATGTGGCACTTGCCGCTGAACGCCAAGCTAAAAATGCTTTATTCAGAGGTTTTCAGTTAGACATTCAAACGTACGAAAACGCCTCCACGTTTCCTTTCTCCAGATCCTCTCAAAGCGCGCGTACGTACACACACACCTAACAATAGAAACTAGTTGTGATTTCTGGTTACAGCCAGATCTGGGGGAGGGGGTGGAAGCAGGGCAAATGGTCCCAGAACACACATTGGGGAAAAAAAGCACAGTATCTCACACAACACTCTACACTAAATACAGGGGAATAAAACAGACGTCAGGGAATCGAAATATAGCAAAATCAACCGCACATAGAAACATAGAAAATGTCGGCAGATAAGAACCTTTCGGCCCATCTAGTCGCCCAATTACATGGATACTTTACCTGGATTTATCTTTTGTTTAGGATAGCCTTATGCCTATCCCATGCTTGCTTAAATTCAATCACTGTTTTGGCCTCTACCACTTCTACTGGAAGACTGTTCCATGTATCCACCACCCTCTCAGCGGCCGTTCCGTTACATATCTACCCCCTTCCAGATCGTCAGGGCAGGCTTAGCTCCCCATGGCATTTGGAGAGAGAGAGGATGACGTCAGCACGCAGAGGGTTTTTGTCACGGTATCGGTTGGAGGGTGTTATTTAAATTTTTGCTGAATTTATTTTGCAAGTCGCGACACTAGATCAGGGCGTAGCTGGATTCCGCCAGAAACGTAGATCAGGGCGTCGCAGGTTTCCGCCAGAAACGTAGATCAGGGCGTCGCTGGATTCCGCCAGACACGTAGAGCAGGGCGTCGCTGGATTCCGCCAGACACGTAGAGCAGGGCGTCTCTGGCTTCCGCCAGACACGTAGAGCAGGGCGTCGCTGGATTCCGCCAGACACGTAGAGCAGGGCGTCGCTGGATTCCGCCAGACACGTAGAGCAGGGCGTCGCTGGATTCCGCCAGACACGTAGAGCAGGGCGTCGCTGGATTCCGCCAGACACGTCATCACAGCCAGCAATACTCAATGGAAGCATAAACATTTTACCGGAGTTACTGTGCGACGAGTGTCTTAAGTTTTGCCTGTGCAGCTTATATTCTCGCCCCTCCCCGCCCCCGCTGAACGTCGTGTCTTTCAGGTTCAGACGGTGCTGGAAGTGGTCACAGAGTACAATTACCTGCCCGTCATCGTGGGGAGCAGTGTCGGGGGTCTGGTGGTGCTGGCGCTAATCGCCACCGGCCTCTATAAGGTAAGAGTCTCCAAGCACTCAGCAATGACGCGTTTCGCCGCGCTCCGCCACTCATCACTCTACCTCCCTCTCCTCAGCTGGGCTTCTTCAAACGTCAATACAAGGAGCTGCTGGATGGACCAGGGGGAGAAACCACCACAGAGGGCGCGACGCAGCAAGACACACCGGAGAGCAGCGCCTCCGCCTGACCACACGAAGGAGAGCAGTGTCCCCGTCTGACCATACACAGACACACCAATCATAGAAAAAAACCTCTGCTTTATTATTCCGTTAAACATCCGTTAATGCAAAAGCGGGCGTATCCTGCATCGCCGCGGGGCGACACACAGGCTCACCTGGACGCAACTAAACATGTAAAAATGTAAGGAACTCATTAAACTGGACTGTGACTACACCAAGCCTCCTGTAACTGCATTACCCATCATCCTCCTGCAATCCCTGAGTGCTCTGGCCTCCCCGTCCCCCTGTGCAAAGTGCCGCAACCACAACCCCCACCCCGAACCGTGTAACAGCTGCACATCCCGGCCCCCCGCCGTGAACCATGCAACAGCCGCACATCCCGCCCCCGCACAACAGCCGCACATCCCGGCCCCCAGCCCTGAACCGTGCAACAGCAGCAAATCCCACCTCCACGCAACAGCTGCACATCCCGCTCCCTGCAACAGCTGCACATCCCGCTCCCTGCAACAGCTGCACATCCCGCTCCCTGCAACAGCTGCACATCCCGCTCCCTGCAACAGCTGCACATCCCCGCCCCCTGCCCTGGACCATGCATCCTGGCCCCCTTGTGCAGTGACTGCTTGTTCTTTGTCCTTGAACCTGCAATACTCCGGTGTCACTGCTCCTTTATGGACCCCGAACTTTTTTCTTAAAGGAAAAAACAGTCCACGTGCCACTACAGCTGCACAAACACCTCCCTCTGTGGCTCCGCCCTATTTGTCAGGAAGCCCCTCCCACTGCACCTTTTCCTGCTTCGCTTCCTCTCGCAGCCCCACCCCCCTGCGCCTTCAGCCAGTCCAGTGTCCATATATAAGAGATATATATATATATCTCACACAGACGCCGGGGCCTCGTCACTCCATCCAGTTGTCTCCAGACACAGATCTCGCCGCCCCCAGGTTAGCAGCAGCGCTTCACATGTGGCTTCTTCTTGGTCTTGCTGATGGTCACCACCTCACTGGGCCGGAGCCGCGCCTGGTTCTCCCGCTTCATGCGCAGGACGAGTCGGGTGACTGAGAGGAACATCTGGGGGGGGTTAAAAAAAAAAAAAAAAAAAACACATTGCATGAAGAGGGAGGAGCACTGGGGAAACGCATGGTGCCGCCAGAGGAGCAGCCCAGGGGACGCGCGTGGCGCCGCTAGAGGAGCAGCTATGGGGATGTGCGGTGCGCCACCAGAGAAGGAGCTATGGGGATGTGCGGTGCCGCCAGGAGGAAAAGCAGCTCAGGGGATGTGCGGCGCCGTCAGAGGAGGAAGAGCAGCTATGGGGATGTGCGGTGCCGCCAGAGGAGGAGGAAGAGTAGCTCGGGATGTGCGGTGCATCAGAGGAGGAGGAAGAGCAGCTCAGGTGATGTGCGGCGCCGCCAGAGGAGGAGGAGAAAGAGCAGCTCAGGGGATGTGTGGCGCTGTCAGAGGAGGAGGAGCTCAGGGATAAGAGGTGAATTCACGGAAAATCTGAGCAAAATAAAAACGATGACACAATTAAGAAATTGGGAGAGCTGCCAGGGCGAGGGGGCAGCGGTAACGGCGCAGCTTGCGTTGCAGTTTAGGATGCAGAGATGTGAATAATACAAATAAGGAAAATCTAAAGATTAAACCCCGCGGGTTTCCAGATTCTGACGTGCCGACGCGGACACTTTTATGGCAATGCCCGAGCTCCGCCAAATGTGAGGGAAATTCGGTTTCCTCCCAAAATACAGAAAACGCCCCAATACGAGCTGCACCTGAGCGTGCAGAACCACAGTGTGTTCTGTACAGCGCAAATAAGAGCGCCGCCAATACAAATCCTCATGATGTCATACGACGTGCGCCGCACTGGCTCCCAACAACACATCATACGCACACAGCGAGACCTCAGACTATGTGCCGGCTATTGCCTAGGCCGCCCCAAGTGGGCTTTCAGTGATCCTGGTCCCCATAATAACCCACCCCCCCTTGAGTCGGGCCGCTGCTCCGGGAGATGTGAGCGGAGACTCCTCTTAGGCCGCTGCTCCAGGAGATGTGAGTGGAGACTCCTCGTGACCCCACCCCCCTGCGAGTCAGGCTGCTGCTCTGGGAGATGTGAGTGGAGACTCCTCTTAGGCTCGTATTGTCCTGCGGGTGAATGTGTACACCAGTTGGTGGCACGTCCAGGGCAACACGGACGAACTGGCTGCACTGACAATGCTGTAACCCGCTCACAAGACGACTCGCCCCGTGCAACCCAGGTCTGAGGTTGGAGCACACAGCGCCATCTAAGGCTTTCACAGAAAGGCGCCACCCTGCAGGCACAACACGTGGCAACAATAAGGCACAGCTGTGTATCTGCCGAAAGGGTCACATCCATCTCCCGAAGCAGACGCCACATGCTTCTGCGGGCACCGCCTGCCACTGTAAGCTGCGTAACGACCAGCACACTGTCACCAGCAAAGCCAGCCTCACCTCCTCCACGTTGCGGTTCTCCTTGGCGCTCGTCTCATAAAGCCGGACACCCATCTGGTCACTGAACCTTTTGGCATCGACAGACTCCACGCGTTTCCGAGATGGGTCGTCATCTTTGTTGCCAACTGCGGAGGAAAGAGAGTCAGTACCAGACGAGCGACAGGAACGGGCAGCAGCCGTCACTAGTCCTGCCTGCAGCGGACATAGAGAGACCTCTCCTGCCCACTCTGATGCCCTAAATACCAGTGCACTCACACAGCATATTAGGGGATAAGCTTGTAAAGGTATCTTTGCTTGTATGTTACGGCTTCGCTGGTTCTGGAGCATCGTATTCCTGGTTCACCCCACCGCCACAGGACCACCACCAACAAGAAGACGATTCCAGTAAAAAGCGATTTATTCGAACACAGCTTAGTAAAATTCCGAATATACAAAGGACTTCATCAGGGAAAACAGTAAATGCATACAACCTCTTCCCCTCCCCCACTCTTAAATACAGAAATTCTTTGAAAAAAATCAACAGGACGCGATTGAACACAATTAAGTAAACGATCGACAGCTTTGCGGGTCCGTCGTCACCGCTAGTTCCGTGCGTTCCAACTGGTGCGCATATCCGGAAGTCTTTCAAGACGGAAATGACGTATCGGGCCCTCTCTTTGCTTGTAATCCTCGAAGCGAGAGTCCCGAACGAAGACAAATCTAATCCGGTTGGCGGCGCGTACTTGCCCTAACGAGTCGATTGGGGGAAATCAGTCCATATACTTATTAACCCTTCAGTGTCCGGGAGTGAGGATCACCCTAAAAATACTCTCCCGGTATCGGGGGAAACCATGCAGATAAAAAAGGATTATAGCAGTATACCAGTAGGAACGCACGGAACTGGAGGTGACGACGGACCCGCAAAGCTGTCGATTGTTTACTTAAAGGAACACTCTGGGCTCGGGATGCACCGATACCACTTTTTTAAGACCGATACTTTTCTTTAATGTCATGTGACGCTTTCCAATAAGAACAGACCATATAAAAATACCCCCAGCTCACATGTATATATCCCCCCGAAATTATATATATATATATTCATACTGCCCCAGCTCACACGTGGATATGCCCCCCCAGCTCACACATGGATATGCCCCCCCAGCTCACACATGGATATGCCCCCACAGCTCACACATGGGTATGCCCCCCCAGCTCACACATGGGTATGCCCCCCCAGCTCATGGATATGCCCCCACAGCTCACACATGGGTATGCCCCCCAGCTCATGGACCCCCCCGCGACGATACTTACCTTCCTGAGCGACACCGGGAATGTCTCCGCCCGTGCGCTCGTTGGAAGGACCCCAGCCACGGCCACGTGGGACCATGTGATCGCGGCTGGGGTCCTTCCAACGAGCGCGCGCGGAAACTTTCCCGGCGTTGCCCAGGAAGGTAAGTAGCATCGCGGAGAGCAGCTGCAGGGCCTGTCTGAATGCTCTATCAGCATTCAGACAGGCCCTGCAGCTGCTCACTGTGTTCATACTTACCTTCCTGGGCGACGCGGGAAACTTTCCGCGCGTGTGCTCGTTGGAAGGACCCCAGCCGCGATCACATGGTCCCACGTGGCCGTGGCTGGGGTCCTTCCAACGAGCGCACGCGCGGAGACATTCCCGGCGTCGCTCAGGAAGGTAAGTATCGCAGAGAGCTCCAGGGGCGGCTGTCTGAATGCCGATAGAGCATTCTATTATTTTATTTTTATACTCCCCTCCCTCCTCTTCCGCTCCCGTCTTGGTAACTCTGCAACTTGGCTAATGGTTTATGTGAGAAGAGCGCATGCGCGCCTCTCACGTAAATCAGCAGGCTTCCTCTCTTCTTTGATTAGTGTTACGCGCAAGAGGACGCACGCAACACTAATCACAGCCGCCGACTTTTGCCGGCGGCTTGCTCCCGCCAGCTACTGCGGCGAGTTGGAGACGTCATTGCGCTGAAAGCTGAAAGCGCGATGACATCGCCTACTTGGCAATAGTCGGCAGAAGCGGGAAATACAAATCCCGCTCTGCTGACTAGCAGCTGGGAGGGCAGAGTAAAGTCCTCCGCGTCTCTCAGCTGTTTCAGCCGATCGGCTGAGCGGAGGGAGGGGGGGGGGGGGAGAAAAGAAGGGGGCATACTTAGGACATCATGACCACCTAAAAAATTAGGTGGTCATGTTGCCTAGAGTATCCCTTTAATTGTGTTCAATCGCGTCCTGTTGATTCTTTTAAAGAATTTCTGTATTTAAGAGCGGGGGAGGGGAAGAGGTTGTATGCATTTACTGTCTTCCCTGATGAAGTCCTTTGTATATTCGGAATTTTACTAAGCGGTGTTACGAATAAATCGCTTTTTACTGGAATCGTCTTCTTGTTGGTGGTCCTGTGGCGGCAGGGTGAACCAGGAATACGATGCTCTAGAACCAGCGAAACGATAACATACAAGCAAAGATACCCCACTAAAAAAGGACACTGTAACATCCGCAGTTTACTCCCTAAATTGGATGAGCTTCAGGCGTGGTGTTGCTATTACAAACAAAAAATCATTGTGCTCACAGAGTCATGGTTAACCCCAAAAGCACCAGACTCTGCCATATCAATACAGGGGTATTCAAGTTACAGAAAGGACAGAGCAAAGAGAGGAGGGGGAATTGTTATTTATGTTGAGGAGTCCATAAAGTTCATCCCTTACAGACTTCTAGCTCCCCTGCCACCTTTGATTTCCTCTCTGGTTTAATTGAGATCCCACTCAGTAAATAAATCATTGTTGCTGGATTCTATCGTCCACCGAGCTCCCCAGTGCACTCCCTCTCTGACATAACTCAAATCCTTAATAACCTACTTACACAAAACCAAAAAAGTGAACTTCTGGTCCTCGGCGATTTTAATACAGATTGCAGCTTTTATTATTTTTTAGGATTTAGCCAAAGTTTTAAACCACGAGCAGTGAACTCAATCTCCTCCCCCACTCGCATGAATATGAAAAGCCCTAACCATACCTTGCTGGACTGGATTCTCTCCTCATATCCTGATAGAATACAGGAGGCAGGCGTTCTCGCTAATAGCTTTAGTGACCATTGTCTATTGTACGGTGTGCGCAAAATAAAGGCCATGAAATCTCCCCCAAAAAGGTAATTACCACCAGGTCTTTCAAGAAATTTATTCTTGAATCCTTCCTAAGTGATCTCAAACAGCTCCCCTGGTACAGACTAAACCTAATCCCAGACCTGGACTGTGCAATTGAATACTTTCAGTCTGAGCTCCTGCAAGTATGGAATTCCCATGTCCCGCTGCGTAAAGTGCGAGTAAAAGGGACCCATCTCCCCTGGGTTACAGCTGATCTTACACTAATGTACCAGCTTAGAGATTCACTGTGGTCAAATTTCAAGAGTACGGGTTCCATGAACAACCACTATGAATACCGACAATGCCGGAATGCATACACAAAACAAACAAAATTGGCTAAAGCCCATTACTTCAATGAAAATCTAAACAATAGCATATATCAAACCCTAGAAACATACAAGCACCCTCCGTCCACTCTCAGCCAGCTGCTGTCGAAGCAAACAACCAAACCCTGCAACACCCCCTAAATGTAGCAAATGCCTTTAATGATTATTTTGTTGGATGTGCCACCACTTTGCATGTCATTTCCTAGCTTGGCAATCAATCAGAAAGGCCGCATCCAGGTCAGGCCCCTCCAACTGTGCAAAGTCCCTGTATCAGACAGGAATTCAGTTTTAGACCAGTGCCTGTCAGTGTCGTTACTAAACTTCTCCGTAACCAAAAAATGAAATACCAGTCTGGACCTGATCAAATACCAGCAATGCTGCTGAAAATCAGTGCACCGGCAATTGCATATCCTGTCGCAACCCTAATAAATTAATCACTGGCAACTGGATACATACCCAAACTCTGGAAGACTGCGAGAGTGGTACCTATCCATAAAAGTGGTGACAGTACTTTGGTATCCAACAACCGTCCGATATCATTGCTCCCTGTAATGTCCAAAATTTTGGAAAAAGCGTCTACACACAATTACGTGATTATTATCAATATTGGAACTACTTAACCCCAGATCAATCAGGCTTTCGTCCAAATCACTCAACTACAACCGCCCTTTTAAACGTCTGCAATGATATCCAAGCTGGTATGGAACAAGGAAACCTAACTGGAGCCATCTTCCTCGATTTTGTCAAGGCCTTTGACACAGTAGACCATGGCATCTTGTTAAAAAAAACTTTAAGACTCTGGAAATTGGTGATCGCACGCTAACCTGGTTTCAATCATATGTATCTGATCGGTCGCAATATGTGTCCATTTCTGGCAGCTCCTCCCTCCCCCTCCCAGTCACTTGCAGTGTACCCCAAGGCTCGATACTCGGCCCCCTGCTATTTACAATATCCATAGATCTGCCCAATGTCTGCAAAGCCTCAACTGTACATATGTACGCAGAGTCGCAGACGACACCATAATCTATACCAGCAAACCAAATCTCCTGCATCTGGAGGCCGTACTGCAAGAACAATTCACAGAGGTTGAAAAGTGGATCAAACACAAACTTTTTCTAGATGCTGACAAAACTGTAACGATGCTCTTTGGAACAAAACTTAAACTACACAAATTGCAAAATCCCCATCTATGTGTTGGGACAAAATCAAATGGCCCGCTGACCACAGTCACTTCTCTCAAATATCTAGGTATGTGGTTAGACCCAAATCTATCCTTTGGCCCCACATCGAAAAACTCTCATCTAAACTTTACCCCAAACTAGGTGCCCTGTACAGAAACAAATCCTGCCTGAGCCCCGCGGTAAGAAAGCAGATTGTACAACAAATGCTTATGCCGGCTATTGATTACGGAGATCTAGTGTATGCAGCCGCCCCGCAAACACACCTCCAGAAACTTACTACATTGTATAACTCATTCTGCCGCTTTGCGCTACAATGTAACTACACGACCCACCATTGTGACACGTTAAAAGAGCTAAACTGGCCATCACTGGACTCTAGACGCACCCTTCACCTTTCCATCCTGGTGTTTAAGAGCTTTTCTGGGAAGCTACCACCCTACCTGAATAGTCTGTTTCCCCCAGCAGTTCCCTCATCCTATAACCTCCGATCCAGGACCAGCACCTTACTTACAATACCACAATACAAAAAGACAGTGGCTCGGTCCTCATTTTCCTACAGAGCACCGCAGCTATGGAATAACCTCCCAGACGCCGTCAAATCTTCCCCCAGTCTAAAGTCACTCAAGAGCTCCCTATTAATATACCTCAATATGGAATGCTCCTGTAAACATGTAACACAGTGACTATATACAGAATGCTATACATAAATACAGAAAAAATGGTGTCGCGCCTATACTCACCGGAGCGGCAGCAACTGCCAGGAGTAACAGCCCAGTTAATGTATAAAACATAACAAGGAAAAAAAGGTGTCATCTGCGCTCGTTTCTATGTGTTCCATGTACAACAAAACACTATGAGGTTTTTGTTTGTTTCAATGGCCATTGCAAGGTAAGCCCACTCGCCACTTCACGGCACCTCTTTACAGAGTGAGTACCTAACAAATGTACCAAAAGGCCGCTCTACTGAGCAGCTCCAAGCCCCTCCTGCTGCTTTTCAGCCAAGGAAAGGCAAAGATATGGTGGGTTTTATTTATACACGCACCAAACACTTCCCATTTGGGATTAAAAACAAAAACATGGAAAGAGGAACAGCTGCAGAACGACGGACTGGTGTTACAAGCATGATATACATAAATACAGAAAAAATGGCGTCGCGCCTATACTCACCGGAGCGGCAGCAACTGCCAGGAGCTGCTCAGTAGAGCGGCCTTTAGGTACATTCGTTAGGTACTCACTCTGTAAAGAGGTGCCTTGAAGTGGCGAGTGGGCTTACCTTGCAATGGCCATTGAAACAAACAAAAACCTCATAGTGTTTTGTTGTACATGGAACACATACAAACGAGCGCAGATGACACTTTTTTCCTTGTTATGTTATATACAGAATGCACCTGTAAACATGTAACACAGTGACTATATACAGAATGCGCCTGTAAACATGTAACACAGTGACTATATACAGAATGCGCCTGTAAACATGTAACACAGTGACTATATACAGAATGCACCTGTAAACATGTAACACAGTGACTATATACAGAATGCGCCTGTAAACATGTAACAGTGACTATATACAGAATGCACCTGTAAACATGTAACACAGTGACTATATACAGAATGCACCTGTAGACATGTAACACAGTGACTATATACAGAATGCACCTGTAAACATGTAACACAGTGACTATATACAGAATGCACCTGTAAACATGTAACCTAGTGACTATATACAGAATGCACCTGTAAATGTAACACAGTGACTATATACAGAATGCACCTGTAAACATGTAACAGTGACTATATACAGAATGCACCTGTAAACATGTAACACAGTGACTATATACAGAATGCACCTGTAAACATGTAACACAGTGACTATATACAGAATGCACCTGTAAACATGTAACACAGTGACTATATACAGAATGCACCTGTAAACATGTAACACAGTGACTATATACAGAATGCACCTGTAAACATGTAACACAGTGACTATATACAGAATGCACCTGTAAACATGTAACATAGTGACTATTAGTTACATATTTATTTTCTGTTAATCTGTATATTTGTGTTTTTTTTTTTTAATATCTTGCATTGTATTACTTTGTATTTCTGTAACTGTAACACTTCAATGTTCTTGAAAACAAGAGAAATCTCAATGTATCCTTCCTGGTAAAAATATATATATATATATATATACGAAAGTCCTGACTGACTCATCAACGCCCAGCTGAAACCGTTTAACCTAGGAACGTGAAATTTTGAAGGTGCAATGTTTTTATGATGTAGGCACCCACTATGGAAGGATTTTTGGAAACTCCGCCCCTAAAGGGGTGAAAAAAGGGGGTTGAATATTTTAAACAGGATTCCTATAGCTCAAAAACAGAAGATGCTACAGATGTGAAAATCGGTATTTAGATTCATCTTGACAAATAAAAAAAAACACGTATTTTACCGTTTTTCAAAAATCCAAGTGGGGGGGCCAAAAAAGGGGGTTGAATATTTTAAACAGGGTACCTGTATCTCCAAAACAGACGATGTTACAGGCCTGAAATTGGTATTTAGATTCGTCTTGAAAAATAAAAAAACACGTGTTTTACAATTTTCCTAAAATCCCAAGTGGGGGGAAAGGGTGTGGGGGGGGGGGGTTCTACCAAAAAAACCTCAAGTTTCTTTTAAAAAACTATTTTAACAAATCCTAAAATCCAAATAAACTTTATAAATACAAGCTTATCCCCTAACATGCTGTGTGAGTGCACTGGCACGAATAGCACTACCGAATGCTAATAATTCCATATATCTGTGCGTAACCGGCTTTCACTATTAAGACTATCTTGTGGAGACGTTAATAGGAAGAAATGTTATTTGGGAGAGCAAACACTGTGAACCCCACTCTGCTAGCACGATTTTATTGCTATATACCCCAGCACCCCCTCAAGTATCGGCCGTCCCCGTGTGGCCTCATTGTTACTAGCTGTAATCTGGAAGAGGGTAGAGACAGGGTAATTAGCCACCAGTGCCAAACCCCCCCCCCCCCAGGGGGCAGCATGAGCCACCAGCGCTAAACCCGGGGCCCGAGCTGCAGCGTAAGCCGCCAGCGCCAAACCCCGCGTCCAGGGGGCAGCGTGAGCCGCCAGCGCCAAACCCCGCGCCCAGGGGGCAGCGTGAACCGCCAGCGCCAAACCCCGCTCCCAGGGGGCAGCGTAAGCCGCCAGCGCCAAACCCCGCTCCCAGGGGGCAGCGTGAGCCGCCAGCACCAAACCCCGCGCCCAGGGGGCAGCGTGAAATCTCTGCTTTTTGTGGGGATACGGGGCCGGCTCTATGTGTGTAGCTTTGAACATAACATGTCACCAGGGTGGAGCGCGCACTCACCCAACACGGTGCAGACAGAGTCACAATTCTGGGCGATCTCATGCAGCCAGCGCTTCACATTCACAAAGGATTCTGGGTTGGTGACGTCGTAGACAACAATGACCCCATGCGTGTTCCTGTAATATCTATGGAGGAAACGATGACGCATGAGACTCACATGGGAGGCCACGAGACAAACACCCCACCCCTCACCCACCGGAGGCCACGGGACACGCACCCCTACGACCCTCGCCCACCGGAGGCCACGGGACACACACA
>RXON01005238.1:0-57227 GCA_009667805.1 Leptobrachium leishanense
AGTGTATAATGTGCAGGGGTGGTCACAGTGCATGCAGTGAGTGTATAATGTGCAGGGTGTCACAGTTGTATGGCAGGAGGTGTGTAAATGTGCAGGGGTGGTCACAGTGCATGCAGTGAGTGTATAATGTGCAGGGGGTGGTCACAGTGCATGCAGTGAGTGTGTAAATGTGCAGGGGTGGTCACAGTGCATGCAGTGAGTGTATAATGTGCAGGGGGTGGTCACAGTGCATGCAGTTGCTGTGTAATGAATGCAGGGTGGTCACAGTGCACAGTATGCAGTGAGTGTTAATGTGCAGGGGTGGTCACAGTGCATGCAGTGAGTGTATAATGTGCAGGGGTGGTCACAGTGCATGCAGTGAGTGTATAATGTGCAGGGGTGGTCACAGTGCATGCAGTGCGTGTGTAAATGTGCAGGGGGTGGTCACAGTGCATGCAGTGAGTGTATAATGTGCAGGGGTGGTCACAGTGCATGCAGTGAGTGTATAATGTGCAGGGGTGGTCACAGTGCATGCAGTGAGTGTGTAATGTGCAGGGGGGGGTTTCACAGTGCATGCAGTGAGTGTATAATGTGCGGTGGTCACAGTGCATCCAGTGAGTGTATAATGTGTAGGGGGTTGTCACAGTGCATGCAGTGAGTGTATAATGTGCAGGGGGTGGTCACAGTGCATCCAGTGAGTGTATAATGTGTAGGGGGTTGTCACAGTGCATGCAGTGAGTGTGTAAATGTGCAGGGGGTGGTTGTGTAAATACTCTGGGGATGGTTGCAGTGCATACAGACAAACTCCAGATACATGTATACCCAGACCCTAGATATATGTATACCCAGACAGATCCCAGATACATGTATACAAAGACACAGACCTCAGATACATGTATGCCCAGCCACAGACTCCAGATACATGAATACACAGATACAGACTCCAGATACATGAATACCCAGACACAGACCCCTGATACATGAATACACAGACCTCCGTAGCTGAGCAGCGAGGGAAGAGTTGAGGCCTGTTCAATACCTCAGCAGCTGCTGAATTGCTGCAGCGCAGCAATTCAGTTTGCTGCAGCTGTGATGTTGAACCCTTTGGATGCGAATTTTGAATTCAAAATGGCCGACGATTTCTTAATGAAAAATTCAGATTGTTTTTTGGATCACTCGGACAAAATATAATAAAGAGAAGCAGTCAGCACAATTCCGTTTTGTACGCACACACCACAAATGATAGTTTTTAATGAATAAACGTTATGTTTACTTCTGAAACAATATATAAATTGAACTGTAATATATGTCTATGTGCAGGGGGAAATAATAAATAAATATTTTGTGCTTTGGTGAACAAAAACCTCAAAATTAACATTGCTGTACGGAATTATTACTTGCTTCGAGGCGGCGGCCATCTTGCTGTAGGGCATTGTTTCTTGGTTCATGCGGCGGCCATCTTTAAAACGTCACACTCAGCATCTCCTCGGGTCGCTGCAAGTGCTAGGTTAGCACTGCTGAGCGCTGAGTGGTTGAACGGCGTTCAATGCAAGTTGCTAACTTAGCACTTGCAGCGGCTGAGGTATTGAACAGGCCTTTGGTGGTGGCTACAGGGTGTGGCTCCTCATGTGATCCACCAGGATGGGGCATGGTGTCACGTTCCTCCTGGATAACTATAATACTGGTGCCTGTACGCAGCACAACTATCCTGCACTTCCGATCCTTGGAATGTTCAGTACGTTTTCCTAGAACAGAATTGGAGGAGTACGTATCCACAACAACACACCGGGGGTTATTATGAAATTGGAATGTTAGATGAATGCCGAAGGTCATATACCAGAGTCGGCTATCAGAAATGCCCAGGGTCGTATACCAGAGCGAGTTATCAGAAATGCCAGAAGTCATATACCAGAGGGAAGCATCCGATATGCCAAGGGTTGTCTCGCCAGAGAGAACGCCAGCTAAGTGCCAGAGATCGTATTTGCCTGATCGTGTCATCAATGGAATGCCAGGGGTTCAGAGCCGGGAGAGAAGAATCAAACAAGCCAGGGTTGATACACAGAACAAGATACAAAATCACAACGAGCACTGAGAGGAGTGAAAACCTCATCAGGACAATGAATGTTTCTCCTGCTACTAGTTTTAAACCCAGCAGTCGCTGTGTTATCCTGCCGCGCCCCACCCAAGGCGGTACCACGTGATCGCGGGTGACCTGCATATCACTCGGCACCCGGGTAGCAAGGATGATTCTGCCGGGGCCTGAAGACGGTGTGGGGCATGACACATGGGTGGCAGATGTCTGGTGCACCCTTATGACATCATCAGAGGGGGCTGGCCGCTATCTAGGATTTCCTGCCGGTGGCAGTGCGTGGTGCGCTTATGGCTCGTGTGCCATAGGTTCGCTATCACTGGTATAACTACAAGGAATTTATCTCTGCTTTTTTTAGGGCTTTTGACCCTCCAGGTCGCAAAACCAGTGCTGCCAAGGCTTTGTTACGTTTACGCCAGAGTACTAAACCCTCGGGTGAATTCGCACTTGTATTCAGGTCTTTGGCTTCTGAGTTACGTTGGAATAATAAGGCATTGGTAGCAGTATTTCTAGAGGGTTTATGTGATGAGATCCATGATGAAGTTGATGCTAGGGATCTTCCAGAGGATCTTATTACTTATTTGGCCTACATTGGAGAGCATATTAGACACCGTAGAAACACCAGAGATACAGTTAAGAGACCTGCTTAATTTATTGCCTTGGGCAGAGTTCGCTTACAATAATGCTGCATCTCGGTCTACTAAATTTACCCCTTTTGTAGTGGTTACCGGCCTGCATGCTGCTGGTTTACCATCCTCATTTGCCTCCCAGGACATTCCAGCATTAGAGGACCACTTATGCAGTCTGCGATGAATTTAGGAAAATACCCGAGCGGACCTCGAATCCGCTTCAAAGTCTCAGAAATGTTTGCTGATCTCAGACGCAGACCTCCACCAGTATATCACGTTGGTGATAAGGTTTGGCATAGTACACGCCATATTATTATCATCATTATCAACTTCTTTATTGTTTCCTTTGTTCACGTTGCATTTATTAGGCGTCATATTTATACTAAACCATACTTTTAATTAGTTATGTATAAAAACTCTGCTCTAAGCCCTACTTAGGTAGATGATGATCTCTCTCTTCCTGTTGCAGCTTGTATGTTTTAACCAAGAACTTGGAGTCTAGAGATTTCTGTACTGCCGCTGGAGAGTTCAATGGACTTTTTTTTACATCACTTTTAACAGTGTCTTTCGGTTGTTGTCACCATAGTTTGTATGGGAGGGCAGTGGACATGGCCACAGTAATATCACTGGAGTATACCCACCATTGTGTCAACCAACACGGAAAAGGATGGTAGCAAGAGAATAGCTGCTGTGAACACAATTTACATAAGAATAATGCTGGAGCAGCTTTTTGCCACAGTTTGTCTGAGCTGTGTCTTCTGATATTGATTATTCCCTCTTTGGATCGCAGGTTTTCACCGGACGTACAACAAACCAGAGCTCTTTGTGAATACCACCCTTCACATGAGGGAACATCAGAGGGATGGATAAAGCATTCCTCACATTCAGTACATAGAAACATAGAAAAATGTCGGCAGATAAGAACCTTTCGGCCCATCTAGTCTACCCAATTACATGGATACTTTACCTGGATTTATCTTTTATTTAGGATAGCCTTATGCCTATCCCATGCCTGTTTAAATTCAATTACTGTTTTGGCCTCTACCACTTCTACTGGAAGACTGTTCCATGTATCCACCACCCTCTCAGTAAAATAATGCTTCCTGATGTTACTTTTAAACCTTTGCCCCTCTAATCTAAGACTATGTCCTCTTGTTTTGCTATTTTGTTTCCTTTTAAATATACTCCCTTCCGCTACCTTGTGGATTCCCTTTACATATTTAAATGTTTCTATCATATCTCCTCTGTCTCGTCTTTTTTCCAAGCTGTACATGTTAAGATCATTAAGCCTTTCCTGGTAACTTTTCTCCTTCAAGCCGTACACCATTTTAGTAGCCCTTCTCTGAACTCTCTCTAAGATGTCTATATCCTTCTGGAGATATGGTCTCCAGTACTGCACACAGTACTCCAAGTGCGGTCTCACCAGTGCTCTGTACAGTGGCATGAGCACTTCCCTTTTCCTACTGCTAATACCTCTCCCTACACAACCAAGCATTCTGCCAGCATTTCCTGCTGCTCTATTACATTGACTACTTACCCTTAGATCCTCTGAAATAATAACCCCTAAATCCCTTTCCTCAGATGTCGAGGTTAGGACTGTATCAAATATTCTATATTCAGCCCTTGGGTTTTTACGTCCCAGGTGCATTATCTTGCACTTATCCACATTAAAACTCAATTGCCACAACTCCGACCATTTTTTTAGTTTACCTAAATCATTTGTCATTTGCCTGATCCCTCCAGGAACGTCAACCCTGTTGCAAATCTTTGTGTCATCAGCAAAAAGACATACTTTTCCATTAATACCTTCTGCAATATCACTAATAAAAATATTAAAGAGAATGGGTCCAAGTACTGACCCCTGAGGTACCCCACTGGTAACAAGACCTTGCGCCGAATAAACTCCATTTACCACAACCCTCTGTTGCCTGTCACTCAGCCACTGCCTAATCCAGGGCTCAAAATTTCAAGTCCCAAGCTACTAGCCAGACCTTAAAAGTTACTCGCCACCAGTTGCCCCACCTACCCTGCTCTGAACTCCGCCCCTAAACACACCCTCTTAAATTATCTTATGAAATTACACTGTTAAAGGTTTTATTCAGAATAAAGTTATAAAAATAAATAACTTTAACCAGGCTGAGACTCCAGATACATGTATATCCAGACATCAGACGCCAGATACATGTATATCCAGACATCAGACGCCAGATACATGTATATCCAGACATCAGATCCAAGTAATATCTTCCATTAAGTACAGACTCCTCTCCAACAGTTTTTAGGACCAAATTAATTTGGGGTTTATGCATCCGATAAATCAAGTGGAACCGAATACTCTCTTAATTGTTCGTATGCCAGGTTATCATAAGAAGTTAGAAGACCCCATAGTCAGTTTTCCCCCTTGGATGCTAATACAGATGAATCCATTAAAATTCGTATGCGATACTTCCATCCCCATTTCTTTTTTTTGCCCCTTCCGTATCACTCATCTTTCTTTATAAATAGATATATTTAATTTTACTGAACCTCAAACGCCTACGCCACCATTTCACCAATTATGACCCCTCACGGGAGAGGTTAGTTCTGCCAAGGGCCCCCTTTAATTCATTTCTCTCTCCCCCTGTAATTCATTTCTCTCTCCCCCTGTAATTCATTTCTCCCCCTCCCCTGCAATTCATTCCTCCTGCAATTCACTTCCCCTGCAATTCATTTCTCCCCCGCAATTCATCCCCCCTCCCCTGCAATTCATCCCCCACTCCCCTGCAATTCATCCCCTCCCACTCCCCTGCAATTTTCATCCCCTCCCACTCCCCTGCAACTCACCCCCTCCCACTCCCCTGCAATTTACCCCCCCCTCCCCTGCAATTTTCACCCCCCTCCCCTGCAATTTACCCCCTCCCCTGCAATTTTCACCCCCTCCCACTCCCCTGCAATTCCCCCCCACTCCCCTGCAATTTTCACCCCCTCCCACTCCCCTGCAATTTTCACCCCACCCACTCCCCTGCAATTTTCACCCCCCTCCCCCTCAATTTTCACCCCCCTCCCCTGCAATTTTCACCCCCCCTCCCTTTACCTGACATCGCGAGTAGTAGAGTGAGGGGACGGGGATAATCCCTGCTTCCCTCACTCACTGAGGCACGCTGAGTCCTCCTTCACGCTGTGCCCAGAAGAGGAGGAGCGCAGCGTGAAGGGACATCCAGCGTGTAACACCGGTAAAAGGGGGTGGGAGAGGGAATTTGCACCCCCCTGTTGTGACACTTTGAGGACCAATTGATTCCTCAGGCCGGATGTTTCCCATCTCTGGTCATGCTGTACCCGGGATGCCCTCTGTGTCTCCATGCTACACTCTCACTGATGCTGCTTTGGGGAGAAGGGATGAACCTCTTACTGATTCAAGAGGTTTGCTCGGCGAAGTTTCCTGTGATCTGTTCACATGGTGCAGCAAACGGGCGAGTGCGCCGAGCAAAACTCAGATCAGTGAGAGGTTCAACCGGTCTCCCCGAAGCAGCGTCAGTGAGAGTGTAGCATGGAGAGACAGAGGGCATGCCGGGTACAGCATGAAAACCAGAGATGGGAAACATCCGGCGCGAGGAATCATTTGGTCCTCAAAGTGTCACAACAGGGGGGGTGTAAATGCCCTCTCCCACCCCCCTTTTACCGGACCTGACTGCTACACGCTGGATGATGTCCCTTCACGCCGGCTGAAAAGTGACGGACAGTAAACGCGCCGGAAGTGGCTTCTGCCGGCCGAAAAAAAAAAAAAAAAACGGCTGCCACTGCCACTGGAATACGCAGTGCAAGCAGAACGATATACTTTATCGTGCTGCCTGCGTGTGCATCTCCACTCGCCCACCCTTAATTTCCACTCGCCAAATGCGAGCAGGCGAGTGGAAATTTTGACCCCTGGCCTAATCCATTCAACAATATTGGAATCCAAGCTCAAAGATTGCAATTTATTGATAAGCCTTCTATGCGGAACAGTATCAAAAGCCTTACTGAAATCTAAATAAGCAATGTCTACTGCACCACCTGTGTCTATTATTTTTGTTACCCAATCAAAAAAATCAATAAGATTAGTTTGGCATGATCTCCCTGAGGTAAACCCATGTTGTTCCTGATCCTGTAATCTACGTGTTTTTAGATGTTCAACAATCCTTTCCTTTAACATGGTTTCCATTAATTTCCCCACTACTGACGTAAGACTAACTGGCCTATAGTTCCCCGATTCCTCCCTACTACCCTTCTTGTAAATGGGCACAACATTTGCTAATTTCCAGTCTTCTGGGACGACTCCCGTTAGCAAGGATTGGCTAAATAAATCTGTTAACGGTTTTGCTATTACACCACTGAGCTCTTTTAATAATTTAGGGTGGATCCCATCAGGCCCCATTGACTTATTTGTCTTTACTTTAGACAGCTGCTGTAGAACCTCCTCCTCTGTAAACTGATATGTAAATGTCTCGTTAGGGTTTCCTCCTAACTGAGGTCCCTTTCCTTCCTTTTATTCTTCAAAGACTGAACAAAAATATTCATTGAGGCAGTCAGCGAGACTTTTATCCTCTTCTACATACCTTCCTTCCTTTGTTTTTAATCTAACTAATCCTTGTTTTACTTTTCTTTTCTCGTTTATGTATCTAAAAAATGTTTTGTCCCCCTTTTTTACTGACTTAACTATTTTCTCTTCTGCGTGTGCTTTGGAAGCTCTTATAAATTGCTTTGCCTCTTTCTGCCTAATCTTATAGGTTTGCCTATCTTCTTCACTCTCAGATTTTTTATAATTATTGAATGCTGTCTTTTTGTTCTTCACTATTTTGGCCACTTCTGCAGAGTACCACAGTGGTTTCTTCCCTTTTTTTTGTTTTTGCTAACTAGCCGAATGCAATTGCCCCCTTCACTGCTGACCAGTTTCACATCCATAGGACACATCTGTATTTAAATCGCTAATTTCAGACACCTGTCTCTGAGATACCCACATGAATATACCCTTCAAGAAAATTACTTTGAATAATTGCTGAAATGTGGAAAAATTACACCCTAAAAAGTGAATTTTAAATTTTTAGGGGTAATTATTTCAGCATGCATCATAAAACAGCAAAGGCATCATTTTTCACTAAATATTCCATACCTACTGTTACGGAGTTGAGTATCCAAGCTCGTACTTCCATCCTCGCTGGTGCCCCTTCCGCTGTTCCAGGAGGTGATTGTACCCCCACAGAATAAACAACACATAGAATGCCTTTATTCAGAGGTTTTCAGTTAGACATTCAAACATATGAACACCTCTGCGTTTCCTTCCTCCAGATCTTCCCAAAGCCCCCACCTTGGTCTCCTAACAAAGGAAACTTGTGAATAGTTCTGGTTAAAGCCTGATCAGGGGGACAGGGTGAAAGCAGGGCAAATGGTTACAGATTACACATGGGGGGGGGAGCACAGTATCTCACACAACACTTCACTAAATACAGGACAATGTAATTAAACACAAATAAACATTGTCATGGCCGTTCCGTCACACATACATTTTGTGGAAGCACAACTAGCACCACTTCATCTGCATAAGAGAACAAAAACTAGGATTCCGTGCCCAGTTTAGCTTGAAATTTTTTAATTTAAACATTGAAGATGAAATTGTTTCACATTTTATCCGTTTGCACCATCTTATCATTTAAACAGAAAGAGAGCCGTGAGAAAACATCAAATATATAAAATCATTGGGTGTGTTTTAAAAATACAAAAATGTATTTCCCAGAGGGGTGACATGTGCCATTTGACAGTGTATGGGTACTCCTACGTCTGTCCAAACACACACAGAAGAGTTATTATTAAGAAAATATACACATCATAATCTGTGTGCACCACAATATTATCTATTTTTACACTCAATCAGTTCTCTTATTAGGTTCGACATCTGCAATTTATCCCATAAAAAGTCATATCTGAGCCCCTACACAAAATCACTATAAAATTTATTTACTGATAGATTTGTAACTTTAACTTGACAGTTATGCAAAATAGAAGTTATTTGAATGGTGACAAAACCCTCCTTAAATGAGGAATCAAGGGAGTTATTTCCATGAGGAAGGTGCGATATGCGCCCCATTAAATCACCAACAATCCTATTATATTTCTAATTTGGCAAGAAATTTGTCGTTAGGAAAATCAGCTGGCTGCTGGACAGACACAGAGAAACGTGTTTTAAAAGAGCAGGTAAAATGCTTTTAAATCAGGGGTGTCATGCGTCTCCTGTGTCTTATTGGGGCCACAGAGTGGATACCCACCTTCCCAAATTTGGTTTATACTCTCATGGTGTAACGCTCAGGTTCCAAAATAATTCTGAATGTTTACTAAGGGGGATAATGGTGCTAAAAGTCATCACCCCTGTGACGTGCATCACTTTGGACTTGAGGTACATGGGCCTAGAAATGTATTTGGGAGATGCAGGACTCATGTTCTATATTATTTTCCTGTCATCTCTGGTGTTTAAATCACCCAGTGTTTGTAGTCTGTGTGCAGGGTGTGTGTATAATCTATGTATGAATAATGTTATTTTCTCTCATTATGGTCTATGTGTATCTGTTGCTATTTCAGGAATGCGTTAATTACCTGTGTATATTTGGTCTTTGTTAATCTTTGTAATGTAAACACTGCCCCATTATCTGATTACTGTTGCTATGGTTTATATAATTACTATAAGGGTTATTCAGAGAGAGGTGAAAACCAGGAGAATGGCGGGAGAAGTGAAAATTCTAGGTCAAAATAGCCAAACCAGAAAAATTCTCCCATTTGTATCACTTTCAAAATCGGCTATTTTGACCTAGAATTTTCACTTCTCCAGCCATTCTCCTGGTTTTCATCTCTCTCTGAATAACCCTGTATGTGTTTACTCTGACAGATTGTGAGATTATAGACAACAAGCAATTGGTGATAGGGAGAGAGCGTTACTTATCTTAAAAATGAAGAAGTGCTGAAGGAATTCCCTGGAGATGTTCCGTTGCTCCACATGAGAATAGGAAAAGAAAGATGGGAAACCTCAGCGTCTGGAGAGATCCCCGTTGGTCTATTGGACAGACCCCGGGTACTGGAATCGCCAAAAAAACCAAAATGATGGGTAAAGGATCGATAAAACTTTTATTCCAAATAAATAACAAATATAAATAAATAACAACGTTATTTATATTTATTTGGAATAAAAGTTTTATTGATCCTTTACCCATCTTTTTTTTTTTTTTTGCGATTCCAGTACCCGTGGTCTGTCCAATAGACCAACGGGGATCTCTCCAGACGCTGAGGTTTCCCATCTTTCTTTTCCTAGATTGTGATATTTGGCTGTTGCCTACTTATGTAACCTCTACTATGTTAGCTAATGGTACTCAGACAGTCTGATGCTCAGTCTGTAATTACATGCCACCAGATTGTTTCATGTCTGGACATGTCTGGTTTGGCTGAGGGGGGCACTGGGGTGTAATTTCCCATTGGTCTCTGGCCCCTCCTGGGACTGTATATATTCAATAAAAGGTGTCCAGTGTGTCAGTTGCATTTTGACCCTGAAACCCTCCAGATCTACAGCATCGTCTTATTTCTGGGGGATGCTAGCAAGGTTCTTTACGTGTCCCGTCTTTAAGCTTTATCTAAGGACTGGAGAAAGGCACGAGAGTCTGCTGGGGAAAACAAGGTGGACCAGCAAGGTATTGGCATTGACAGATGTGACACCGTTGGGGAATGAGATCTGTTGCAACCCCCCTTAAAAAAACAAGAACCACCATTTTATTAATAATACTATAAACATTGGAATGGAAAAACGGTTACACTGGTTGATGTGTTTACATTTTAAATTGCATAGATTATTTTTTCTCCAGTCTGAGATTTTGTGTTCAGTAACTTGATATTTCAGACATAGATGTAGTCAAAGCAAACAAGTGTAATGAGCCATTTGTCTTCACTTCACAAGGGATGTACAGGACTTTTCCCACTTGTCCTTAGCATTGAAGGGGGGGGGGGTGGTCAAAGAAATTTCTCATCTGTAGGAGTCCTCACTCATCGAGAAAAGTCCTTAAAGTAAAACGTTTCCTCTTCAAAGCCTTTTCTCCTGTGTGATACATTATATGCTTTTTAAGAGCTGAGGCTCGAGTGTAACATTTCCCACATTCAGGGCAAGCAAATGGTTTTTCTCCAGTGTGCATCATTATATGTTTTTCAAGATCTGAGGCCTGAGTAACACCTTTACCACATTCAGGGCATTTGAATGGCTTTTCTCCTGTGTGAATCCTGGTGTGTCTTGCAAGATTTGCTGCTTGGGTAAAACCTTTCCCGCATTCAGAGCAATTAAATGGTTTTTCTCCTGTGTGAATCCTTTTATGTGTTGCAAGAATAAAGGCATGGCTAAAACATTTCCCACATTCAGGGCATTTAAATGGCTTTTCCCCTGTGTGAATCCTTGTATGTCTTGCAAGGTGTGATGCCTGAATAAAACACTTCCCACATTCTGAGCATTTAAATGGTTTTTCTCCTGTGTGAATCATTATATGCATTTCAAGATCCTTTTCACGTATAAAAGATTTCCCACATTCAAGACATTTCCCAGTGTGAATCCTTTTATGTCTTGCAAGATTTGAGGCTGAAGAGAAACATTTTCCACATTCAGTGCAATTAAATAGCTTTTCTCTTTTGTGAATCTTTTTATGCCTTGCAAGACCTGAGGCCCAGGTAAAGCATTTATCACATTCAGTGCATTTAAAGGTTTCCTTCCCTGTGTGAATTTTCTGATGTTTCTCAAGAGCAATACTGTCTGTAAAACGTTTCCCACATTCAGGGCATGAGAATGGTCGTTCTTCAGTGTAACCGTGTTGGTGTATAAGGGTTGATCCTGAAGTAGAATTCTCTCCTTTAGCAGCGGGTGAATATTCTGTGGGTTCTGTGATTGGATAAATCTCTTTCTCTGGGACGTGTCTTTCTACAGACGCCAGAGATTCTCGCTCTGTGTATGTTGCAGATTCAGCTCGTCCTTTTCTCGTCTTGTTCAGATCCTTTTCCACATTATTGCTTAGAATTTCACTTCCATTTTCACATCCAATATCCCATAAAGAAACCGCAGCGTGAAATTCACCCCATACAGATTTATCTATTGGAGGGAAAATCACATGAACACGTGAGACGTTCATTCAGGAACACGTCTATTACACGGCACAGCCAACATTTCAGGGGATTATTGGGACACGTTGCTCTGGGATTGGACACAAACATTATGAGAATTAAAGCATCTCTTACCCGGTGTAATAACAGGCTGGTGATCCTCCATCATGACGTCCTCATAGAGCTCCTTGTGTCGCTCCACATACTCCCACTCCTCCATGGAGAGATAGACAGTGACATCCTCACAGCGTATAGGAACCTGACACACACAATGACACAGTCACCATCCAGACACATGCCTTGGTGTTAGCGTATAATGTCCCATTCCCAGCAGCCTCACCTCTCCAGTCAGCAGACGGATGATCTGATTGCTCAGCTCCAGGATCTTCTCATGGTTTTGCTCATGGATTCCTGAGTGAGGTGGAGGCTCCGTATTGAAGCTTTGGCTCCTGCCGTGTCCTTCTGATATTTGGTGACGGCTGCTGTCACTGACCATCTCATGGATCTTCACCACCATGTGACCCTAAACATTGAGAGTGACCCCAATATAGAGAGGTATAAACATGTCGCCCCCCTGGACCCCCCATGCTTTTGTGTATGTGTCAGTGTGTTATCTCCATAGTGTGCTGTATGGTGCGCTGGAACCTTTATTTACACATGAATCTACTACTGATCTGCCTCTGAAATGTCTCCTGGGTCACACAGCTCCAGGGGGATTTAATATCGGCAGGAATATGGAATCTCATGGAATCTCTTACCTCTCCAGTCAGCAGAAAGATCATCTCCAGAGTTAGATCCAGGATCCTCTGGCTCAGTGGATCCCTGGCTGTGTCTGGATTCATTATCGCAGTTTTGATGGACTCTGGGAGCACAGGTCTTTTAGAAGAAATCTTGCGGTTCTTCTTCCTAAATTTATCTGAAATTAGAGAGATACATGGTCTGTAAAAGGTTTCAACCGGATTATTATTTTATCTTGTTTTGTATAATCTCAGACCAGAAGATTGTGACAATAATCAAACAACACCCCCATCTCCCTGTCTGCCACACTGAAAATCACATTGACACATGAGAGGTTTGTTCATGAACACGTCTATTTGTCGGGATAAAAGGGCTATCTCCAGAAACAAAATGGTAGACGGCATCCATTGTTAGATAGGAACAGCGTCACTGATGTATTTATAGGTCTATATCCGAGTTCTATGCACCAGAGTATACATAAATGCCTAATATAATCCCTATATAGGTATACCATATATTTTAATGGTAAGAGATGTTAAAATATATTAAACCGTTTAGTAGATATACTTTAAGAAAAACAGTTTGCTTTTCTATTTAAAGTCTTCTGATCGGAAACCAAGGTCATGCCTGTGGCAACTCAACAAGGTCTGTCTACGTTTCTAATCTCTACAAATGGTGAGAAAGTCAACTTGTGCCAGTATACCTATGCTATCATGAAGGAGGCAGCAACTCCCTGCACCTGGACAGGAGATCTCATTAAAAACTATGAGAACATGGTCTTGTACCGCTGGGAGGAGATACGATAGACTGAGGGTGAAACAAATAATATGCATTAATAGCACACTGCCCTCGTGCGGTAAGTGAGATAAATAGGTAAAATTAAAATGAGGTTTATGAAATTTACTTGTAAATGCGTTGATTCGCTGTTTGGGAGAAGGGAGGAGCCTGATAAAGGATACGGCGCAAGCGAAGTGACAACACAATGCACGGAGACAGATGCACACAAAGACAGATTTGGGGAAAAGTGAGGAAGACTTTCCAGGTAGACGGAGGCATAACGAGCCAAGGCAATACATCTCCCACCCTCATCACACAGACAGCGATAGATCAACAATCCATAGTAGGGCTGAAACAACTAAAAATCGATTAAGTCGACAACTATTCTTAATATCAATTAATTGGCTGTCGAATTAAACAGTGTGTGCTATACACAAATCGATTAGAGTCAGAGTGAGTTAAATGTTGTAACCTCAGATTCTGTTTCGTCCTGTGCCACCACCCCAACCTGCCTGCCACATCCTCTTTGGTCTGTAGCTGCCATTCTCTCCCTTGTGGTCTCTTCCCACAAAATCCCTCCCACACTCCGGTCTTTTACCCAAACCCACTCCCTCCCACACTCGGGTCAAGTCCCTTGCCCAAACTAACTCCTTTCCACCTCCAGACCCTCCTCACGCTCAGTTTGTTCATTAAATTATTGTAAAGGGACACTCTAATAAGCTAAAGTGGTCTAGCTACGTGGAGTGTCCCCCCTTCTCAACCAGATTTCCTTCCTACATCATCATGCCTATCTGAGCGCTTGTAGTAGCGTTCATTTGGGGAGAAAGCAGACATGGGCTTAAGCTGCCATGCAACATCAATCCACCACTCTGACCAGGTGCTCGCGTACCTTTTGTGCGAAAAATTTGCAATTTGAGTGTTTTTCTTTTATCCGATTAATCGAAAAAAATAATCGGCCGACTAATTGATTATGAAAATAATCGTTAGTTGCAGCTCTAATCCATGTACAATTCTACACCTCGAGAGAATCCTATTGGTGGGTTTGCGTGGCTGCACGGTGTTGCCGCTATCCCAGATTCTTCTAAGATGCTATAACTGCTAAAGTCAATCAAGTAGGAGGTAAGTTTGGTGATGCTTGATTGATCTTCAGGCTAATAACGTAGCACAACCTGTGTATACGTCTAGATCAGATTTGCAGAGAATCAATTCATTGACTGTGACTGAATTACAGATTAAGAGCGCACGCATCGTTTAATTACTCCTGCAGCGTATTGATCACATACTTGGCTTTTCTTATCAAGTTAATTCCAGACTGAATTGTCTGTATTCATAATTCAAATTGATATCTGCAAACCAGGTTAGGATGATGGGCTATGCGGTCTTCTGTCTAGAAGTTAAACTCTTAGAGTAGATATGGGAATCTTTGAGAAGAATTGACACACGGCAACATATTATCATGGTGGAAATCTGATAATAAAAATGTCATATGCATGCTCCGATATGTGATGTATAAAATATATTTACACACACTCAAAATATTTGTTAACTTTTTGCAAAAAAAAAAAAGTATATACTTTACTACAGAATTTGCTGGGAGTGATCTGTGCTCGAAATAATTCAATAGATATGATTGACACATCTTGGTTAACGCACTAAACGGAATATTAGTTGTATGTCTGTTCCGAGGATCTTCTGAGACATTAATTAAAGGCGTGGCTTGTCCATTTGACTAATTGATTGATGTAGCAAAGAAACACAAGATTAAGGTGATATTGTGTTGAAACTCGTTTCCGCATCGCTATTCTTCTAATTACATCGGCAACATAATACGGAGGCTTTGCTCTATCAGTGTGCCCCTCCAATATCTATCCATTGCTATAATGTTATGAACTGCTGATGAGGTTATCACCGCAATTTCCAAGACATATATAGAGCCAGTCTGCTGAGATATCCATATTACTGACATATTACACGGCACAGCCAACATTTCAGGGGATTATTGGGACACGTTGCTCTGGGATTGGACACAAACATTATGAGAATTAAAGCATCTCTTACCCCGTGTAATAACAGGCTGGTGATCCTCCATCATGACGTCCTCATAGAGCTCCTTGTGTCGCTCCACATACTCCCACTCCTCCATGGAGAGATAGACAGTGACATCCTCACAGCGTATAGGAACCTGACACACACAATGACACAGTCACCATCCAGACACATGCCTTGGTGTTAGCGTATAATGTCCCATTCCCAGCAGCCTCACCTCTCCAGTCAGCAGACGGATGATCTGATTGCTCAGCTCCAGGATCTTCTCATGGTTTTGCTCATGGATTCCTGAGTGAGGTGGAGGCTCCGTATTGAAGCTTTGGCTCCTGCCGTGTCCTTCTGATATTTGGTGACGGCTGCTGTCACTGACCATCTCATGGATCTTCACCACCATATGACCCTAAACATTGAGAGTGACCCCAATATAGAGAGGTATAATCATGTCGCCCCCCTGGGCCCCCCATGCTTTTGTGTATGTGTCAGTGTGTTATCTCCATAGTGTGCTGTATGGTGCGCTGGAACCTTTATTCACACATGAATCTACTACTGATCTGCCTCTGAAATGTCTCCTGGGTCACACAGCTCCAGGGGGATTTAATATCAGCAGCAATATGGAATCTCATGGGATCTCTTACCTCTCCAGTCAGCAGAAGGATCATCTCCAGAGTTAGATCCAGGATCCTCTGGCTCAGCGGATCCCTGGCTGTGAGTGGATTCATTATCACAGGTTACCTGGACGCCCGGATCTTGTGGAGGAACGATTAGAGGAAGCACAATGTGTCTGAAAGAGCCACAAAGCTTTTGTAAATGTTGCATCATGGGAAAAAGCCACAGACTGGAACCCAGAGCTAAAAAGCTTAACTTTATTTTTCTATTTTACATGCAATTACTTCAAACATATGTATATTTTGTTGTATCCCCAGCCAGGTCATTATCGAAGCTGCCCTTTTCCTTGGTTTTCTTTTTAATTGTTCCTGGTGAGGGTATAAATATAACCCATCAGTTTGCCTCTTCGCTGATAAGCAGCACGAGCATATGTGGGGTTAATGCATTCAGAAACTCATCGAAATTTTGCTCTGTTTGCTCTCCCCCCCCCTCGTTTGGATCACTTACGACCAACTGGGAATAAAGGACACAGACACCATGGGCCATATTACATAGTTAACGCTAACATTAGCGTTCAGCTGTGTAAGCGTTAACGTTAGCCCTGGTTGCCCTAGCGCAGGCGCACCATATTACAATCCAAATGCTAACGGGTTAAAAAACCCATTAGCGATTTGGATCTTGCGCTTTTCAGCACGTGCTTACTTTACTTTGCGCTCCCTATGCTTAACATGGGGAGTGCAAAGCGTTAATTAGCGTTAGGATTACAAAGTCCTAACACTAATTACTCACTACAGCGGTTAACTTAAAAGTTACCCACAGCTAGGAGCTGGTGCTAAATGTTTCCGCTTCTGCAGAATCAGCACCAGCTGGATTTTTTAAAGAAAAATCAAATACTCACCTCTCATACGGCGGCAAGAATGGCGGCTCCATCCGCTTCTTCTTGCCGCCAGGAGCAGAGGGAGACTGGGGGAAAAGAGTCCCCCAGACTCCCTTTGCGATCACTCCAACGTCTTGCTAGAACTCGCGAGAGGTGAGATCCTGCAGGTCTTGTGACTGGCAGTGGAAGCCTCAATGGACTCCATGGAGGGGAAGCTCGCGGCGGCGCTTAGCACCGGGTTACAAGGCAGGCTGCTGGATTAGCACCTGCACCGTAATATCACGCTAAAACGGGGACGCTAAGGAGAAACCTGCAGGCACAGGTTTTCCTCTTTAGTGTCCCCGTTTTAGCGCGATGAACGTAATATAGCCCCATATGTATTGTTCCAATATTCAGTTTGTATGTATTCTTTTATACATATCTGAAGAGGGGAATAGTAGGGCGGTGGCTGTAACCCACCAATCACAGAGGAAAGACAGACCGTGAACAACATCAAGGTTATACATTAATGACTGAAGGTCATGTCAATGTCACAATCCTCTCTGATATATATGCATCAGGTCCCTATACGCAGCACGACTATCCTAACCTTCCGATCCTTGTAATGGTCGGCACAACTACCTATAGCCAAAATCCGTATAAGATCAACACAAACGCAGGAGTAGCAGCCTTAACTTGACACACAGGTTTAACAGCAACCTGACACACAGGATAAACAGAGATATACCAAAGGATATATTAGCCAGACAGTGTCAGCATCGCCAGAGAGTAAGAGTAGTCAAAAATGGGAGCCAAAGGGCTAAGAGCCAGGAGAGTAGTCAGACAAGCAATAGTCATACACAAGAAACACAATAAGACAAAACACAGACGAGCACGGAGAGGAGGTAAAACCACGTCAAGGCAACGAGTCTAACTCAGCCGAGTGGTTTTAAAGCTGATGGCGCACCACTTGACCACGTATGCATATCATACGGCACCCGGCCAGTGAGCAAGACGCTGCCGGGTGCCGAGGGAGCAACACAGCGTGGGACATGACAGTTGCTCTTGAACACGATCTACAGTTTGCTTGTCCTGCTTGTGGATTTAAAGCTTTCGCAAACATGAAGAGTAAACAGGGCACAGTCCATGTAACAGAAGCGCTGAACGGAAAATTACAGCTTACGACAATATGTTAGAGCAGAGTAACAGAATAAAAGAATTATCAGCAATACGGATTATTTAGAAGGCGATAATTAATATTATTAGTATCATTAAGTCCTTACATGTGTTTGCTTAGAAAAGGAGCTCTTCGTTTCATTAGGTAGGACCCACCTGACCCAGGGGTGTCGTGATGTGGCGGGTGGGCTTACACTTCAATGGCCATTCAAGTAAACCAAAACCTTTGACTGTTTTGTTTTGCTTGGAATTACCGGGTTGAGCGCAAATGACAATTTTGTTTTTCTAGTTATGGTTTATACTTTGAATAATGAGTTATAATCTGCAGAATGTAACGGCCTCAGTCAGGGTTAGGGTTAGGGTTATGGTTAGGGTTGAGGTTTTTCCTTGCTACTGTGAGTAATGAGCTATAACCTGCAGAATGTAGCGGCCTCGGTTAGGGTTAGGGTTATGGTTAGGGTTGAGGTTTTTCATTGTTACTGTGAGTAATGCGCTATAACCTGCAGAATCTAACGGCATTGGTTAGGGTTACGGTTGGGGTTTTTCCTTGTTACTGTGAGTAATGAGCTATAACCTGCAGAATGTAGCGGCCTCGGTTAGGGTTAGGGTTACGGTTGGGGTTTTTCCTTGTTACTGTGAGTAATGAGCTATAACCTGCAGAATGTAGCGGCCTCGGTTAGGGTTAGGGTTACGGTTGGGGTTTTTCCTTGTTACTGTGAGTAATGAGCTATAACCTGCAGAATGTAGCGGCCTCGGTTAGGGTTACGGTTACGGTTGGGGTTGGGGTTTTTCCTTGTTACTGTGAGTAATGAGCTATAACCTGCAGAATGTAACGGCATTGGTTACGGTTAGGGTTATGGTTAGGTTTGGAGTTTTTCCTTGATACTGTGAGTAATGAGTTACAACCTGCCGAATGTAACGGCCTCAGAGAAACAGATAACCGCGCTCGGCTAAGCAGGACATTGACATCAGATAACAGACATGGCAGCTGATCGTGAAGTGAGAAAAACAAGTTGAGTAACTGAAAGCTGGAAATGAAACACTAAGGGATGTATTCCATCGCCGGTGCTAATATAGCGCCTCACTATGTAATGGTTAGCGCTACGTTAGCAAGTTTAATGTCTGGACTCGATATTCCATAGCTGACGCTACACAGGGATGAAATCAGCTTGTGCCTCAGTACTTTGCTCCTCCTATACCTAACATGGGGAGCGCAATCTAAGTTTACCCTCTCGACAATGGAGGTATTACAAAATATAGACCGATCCTCGAAGCGGCGTCCGCCCGGCGGCTGGTGTGAGCAAGCTTTGCGCTTCATTCCAGGTCGGGGTGCCAAGTTTTCACCTACCCCGGAATATGACGGTAAAATAGTGTCGGTAAAGGAAAACCTGCAGGCTCACATTATCCTGTTTACCCTCTCCATTTCACCGTCAGATACGGAATAGAGCCGCTAGAATGCAACAAAATGAGGGCAAATGTACAAATTAATGAGATATTAGGGTGATCTAGGTCTGCGGTGCTTCAATTCACAGAGCGCCCGTCCCCCGTACAACACATACATTATAAATATAAATCCATTGGGTCCTGAGATAATAAAACATACAAATAAAGTGTGGTACAATATGTCCGGTCTGTCAAACTCAGCCCCCCCCAGATGTGTATTGCCTACAATTCCCAGAATCCTTTCAATGCCACAGAAGGCCAGAGAATCATGGGAGTTGTAGTTCAGACACGTGAGGGTGGAGTTTGACAGCCCTGAAATAGATATAACATATAGAACAGCTCCAGAAGACCAAGTTAAACAAGTGTGAGCAAACAAGCGCAGATATGTGTTACCGTGTAAGCATAATAAAGCGCAGGGTGCAGCGACTGGAACCAACACCCCAACGTTCCGGCTAGGACCACCATCCTTCAAGGGGGGGGGGGGTAATATGCCCCTTTACCTCCATTAATGTCTGATATTCAGCCCTTTGATGCTCCTTTAGATCGTAAGCTCACTGGAACAGGCTTCTCTTTTTGATCTTTCGATGTTATTATTCGCAAAGCGTTTTGTCTTAGCTGTTGTACAGCGCTGCAGAGTGTGCCGGTGCTATATATAACTGAGCATTATCTGGTGAACTGGGGGAAAAGCACAGATAACCAGAAAACCTACCTTTTCTGATGGAAACAGAGCGGCTGGCTGGTGTGAGGCCTCCTCTGTGCGCCCCTCCCTCCCCCCAGGCAACACAAACAAGACACACAGGAAACCTCCACCCCTCCCTCTGTATCTGGCAGCGAGCGCTAAACACTGAGCCTTAAGCAGCCAGATAACAAATCCTCCTCAGCATGATGCACATCCCTCTCTGGGAGCATTCACATGGCTGCAGAGACCTCGGCGCTGCGACGAATCGGATTGAGAGCTGGTGTCCTGGGGGCATTTTCTATAAACTGGCAGAAAAACGGTTTTAATTCCAGGTTCTTTAGGTCTCGGCGTAGATGCCTCTTCGCTTCTTTCAGTTCTAAATCTTAAAGCTGACGGAGAAATGTTTAACAAAACCAAACGATCTGTCCTTCAGGGGAGCGAGATCCGCCATGTTCACCAGCCATGAAAAAATTCTGTCCATGCTGCCAGGGGTCAATGTGTAACTCTCTCTGGGTCTATCTTTATGAATAATTCCTGCCTGTGCCACCGGGGGTTAATTATTATTATTCTTTATTTATATAGCGCTAGCATAGTCCGCAGCGCTGAAGTGAGTGAGTCGGGTGGTCGGCTTGCCTGAATAGGAATGTCTTAAGGGAGCGTTTGAAGGAAGAGAAACTAGGGGAAAGTCTGACAGTACGAGGGAGAGCGTTCCAGAGGATGGGGGCTGCGCGGGAGAAATCATGCAGTCTATCATGAGAAGAGGTTGTGCTAATTGTCCCTGAGACCTTGAAAAATATATTTGTTGGTGTATCACTCACTAACCCAAAACATATATATATGTATTGCACAACACTTAGGCCCCTATTACATTCGTCGCGCAGTGCGTTTTGCGTACGCAAATGCACATTTGCGCGAGGGGCAAAACCCTTTGCGCTGAACGTCGTATTACAACGTTCGCGCAAACGATCGCGTTATCGTTTAACGCGGATGGACCTGCGCGAGCGTGATGAACTGTGCGCATCCTATACTTAACATTGTGAGCACAAATGCGTTCGTGCGCTGGTACGCGGATGGTATTTCCGGTAATCGATGCGCATTTTTTTACGAACGACGTTTGCGCGCATAATTTTAACGTCTTTGAAAAGCTGGTGGTAACGGCAAATCGGAACGTTCTGGCCGAAACGAAAAACACCAGCACGAAAAATAAAATACAGCACAGTATAGTTACACATTCTACACATACCCAAAGAAAAAAATTGTGAATTCGTGCGTGTTTTTATTATTGCTGCAGCATGTATACTCAGATTTACTTTGACAGGCGCAAAAACGTGAGTCAATTAAGGTTCTTAATTCTGATTGGCTGAATCCTGTGAAAAAAACAGTCCGCACACTGATTTACGTGCGCAACGTTACTGCGCGTGTATTACACTTCGTTTTGCGCGTCGTTTTTACAAACGTTATTTTTTGACGGGTGAGAAAATGCATTCGGATCGGTATACCCCGTTATTTTTCGCGCGATAACGCATTTTGCTGTGCTCAAAAAAAAATGCGCTGCGCGAGCGAAATTGCGCGAAGAATGTAATAGGGCCCTAAGGGTTCTATCACCTCCTTCAAGCTAACACTAGCGTCTGCGTTAGAATAAAGGAGGTCATAGCGCTGCACCCACATCACCTTTGAATCGCTAATGAGTTAAAAAACCATTAGCGCTCATTAATTAGCGATTCGTAGCACGAGTTTAATGTACTTTTGCGCTCCCTATTCCTAACATGGGGAAAACAAACTGAAAGCACAGAGTAACGAACGTTTGGATCACTTGGTCCGACCGCTAGTTACTACGAGCTGGCGCTAACGAAAAAGTTACCACCGGCTCAGAGGTGCAGGTATTGGTTTGCACTGCAGCAGAATCCGTTGCCTGCCGCTCAAAACCCCCCCAAAAAAAGAGAGGCGAGATCCTGCCGGTCATGTGACCCAGCAGGAGAAGCCTCCATGGAGTCCTACGGACACCATGGAGGGGATGCTGGGGACGGCGCCCAGCATCCGCAAGCTTAATGATCGCTAAGGGGCGGGCTGCCGGACTCAGCACCTGACCCGCAATCTGCTAGGGAAACCGGGATGCAAAGGGGAAGCAAATTTTTCCCCTTTGCATCCTGGTTTTAGTGAGGGCAACATGATGGTGCCCTAAATCGCATATAATACATATATATAAGATCTACAATGCAGCCAATGTCAACAATAACAAATAGGCCCAGAGGGCCAGCAGGCCTCAGTGTATACTTAGCAATCAGGAGAACAAGGAGACTGACCAGTCCACAGGACAAGAAGAAGACAGAGAATGAACTACAGAGAGATCCATGTGTATAATGGAGAAGGTGTGTCTTTCCAAGGGAAGGTCACATTGTAATTGAAACTGTAGAGTCTAGTGATATGGTAATGAACCCTGGAGAGCACAGAGACCTGGACAATGCAACATACAGGAGAGTAATGTGTACAAAGTCCCCACATCCCCCCACTTTTTCTTAGTTGAACAGATTTCAAAACTCCCACCATAGCATCCTAATTACTGCGGGATTTATATCCCAGGGAACAACCAGTCCTTAGTTGCTAAATCCTCACAAAAATGGGAATAGACACAAGGGATGAGACATTTACACATGGAAAGAATCACTCCACGTTCCACCCCCTTAAATATCAAGTCATTTCTCATAAAAACCATAAATATACCCAGTCATAATGTGTTCATGTGAGGTGAAGTTAAAATGGTCATAGATTTTGGACACCCCTAAGTCCATAGATTCTGGCAACCGTGGAATCGCCAAACCTGCTGCTTGGTCCTAGGGCTGGATATTGTCAAATGTCCAGGAAATTAACATTTTCTCCAGTGAGAATCACAGAGTTTGAGAAATATACAAGAGTTCATTGCGGTTGTAGGAGTTGCAGTTTGCCTCTATGGACGCCATGGAGGGGATGTTGGGGACGGCGCAGGGGGTTTCTGCTGCTTGAACCCCCTGAGAGCCAGATACTTTTATTAGTATAGTATACCTATATCCCAAAAACCAAAGATGTTGCAGGCGTGAAAATTGGTATTTACAATCTTCTTGAAAAATAAAAAAACATGTGACATGTGTTTTACCATTTTCCAAAAATCCAAGTAAAGTGGGGGATTTTGGCACCAGATTGCAAGTAAAAGCACTCCATAGAAATATGATTAAGGCGATAGTGCAAACATGTTCTGGCCGGGGAGTCGGGGTCCATACCACGGACACCTCTTATAGCTTCAGAATATCCATTTCAATTCACAAGACTTCAGTTCACCTAAAGGTTTGTTTTGCGATGACCAGCAACAAGTCTCAGGGGCAGACTTTGAAGGTAGCGGGATTGACCTAAGCGCAGACTGCTTCTCAAATGGGCAGTTTTACGTTACCTGTTCCAGACTAAGCTCACCTAACTTTCTGCTGATCCGAGCACTTGAAAGAACCATTAATGGATTTTACAAAAAAGTACTCAAATAGGTTTTTTTTTTCAATGTTTCAAGGCAGCTCCGCCTTGGAGGAAGATGAGTTGCGCTGTGCGTAGAATGGCAGTCTGGTTGTTACGCTGTCGGTGGATCCCCTCTTTAGCAGCCCTGTTGAAGCTACAGCCATCAGCATGGTGCCGGCGGAGCCTGAGCGGCTGCTGTGAATCCCCTCAGGAAGCCTGCAGAGACCTCACTGTCTAGGCTCCTCGAACCTGCTGGAGTGGTGCGGCGCCAGATTGTATTATGCAGCCAAGTTGGAGTGGAGATCAGCTCTACCTGTGAGCTGTTCGTTTGCCGTGCCTTTCGCCCCAAGTGTACCCAAGATTGGACTTTGTGCCCTGTCCCCTTTTTGGTCATGGGCTGATGTGGACTACCATGCTTGCCTCTTTGTTTCCCCGCTCTCTTTTGTGCTTAATTTTTCTCTGCCTTTCCCTCCATTTGGACATACGATCAAGTGATACCTTCATATTTTATTTTCCCTCCATTTTTCTTTTTTCGTCTCATTTTACCCCTCTTTACTGTTTTTTACCGGTCTCTATATGTACGTACTATTTTGAGACTTGTATCTTAATACCTGCAGTGTTTTTTGAGACTTTTTTGCCCCTTTTTACTCCCCCCTCCCCCCCGACCACTGATACTTACCTCTCTGGAGAGTGTGCAAGAGACGTGCTGGGGTAACAGGATTAGGGATGAGCTGTTCGGGTTCGGAGTTCGACCCGAACTTTGGCAGTTCGAAGGTTCGCGAATTTCGAACTTTTTGGGCGTGTTCGAGTTCGAAAAAAAATAAATTGAAAAAAGTATAGCAAATGCTTAAAAAAATACTAAAAAATCGAGAAATAAAGAGACTCTTTACTGCAGAATATTATAAGCAACGGTTTATTAGATATTGAATTAAAAACTAATGTGTGGGAAGATTATCGTGGGATACGTGGGAAGATTATCAACTCTAAATGACCTCTGTTCACAAACGGGCATAACACCAGCAGGGTTATCCAAAGAGATTCGAAAAGTCACCGCACGTTCGGTGACTTTTCGTTCTCTTCAATTCGGTTCCTTTTGCCGATTGCATTTCGGTGACCCTGCGGTGTATTCAGCAAACACCACAGGGTCCCCGAATTGCAGGGAAAAGCTGCCGACAACCTGACGAAAACTAACCGAATGCACTATGAAAACAAGCAAAAACATCTGGATTAACCTTCGAAGAGGAGCCGAACAGGAGCCGAAATGGAGCCGAATCACACAGAGCCGAAGCAGCTGTGACGTAGAGGAGGCAGTGAATAAATTAGAAAAACCATTTGTATGAATCTGGGAAAAAGAAACGCTGTTTGCAAAGAAACTACTGAGCGAAAATGTCTGAAATTTTCACAGGAGGTCCAGGGAATGATAATAAAGAGGGCTGTTACAAAAAAAATAAGCAAACTGAAAAAAAATAAAAAAAAAAATCGGACTTTTAATTTTTTTTTAAAAAAATTCAGAAAAATGCTTAAAGTATCCTAAAAAATCTATAAATAAAGAGACTTTTTGCTGCAGAATTTTATAATGAACGGTTTATTAGATATTGAATTAAAACGGGAATATTTTTAACATTGAAGTCTATGGGATTCTCCTGAATAAATTTGCCGAATTAAACCACCGAATGGCAGGACATTAGGGGAACCTTTCACTGCTGGTTTGTGTTCTCTGAATAGCCGAAGCAGTGCTTTTTGATGGGGATTTCACTGCCCTCGAACAGGGACCGAACAGGCACCGTATGTGCAGGCAATTCGACAGGATTTGGCGAATTGCCTGCTCTCTGGATAGCCGAATGGTCAGGAAAGGTAACCGAACCCTGATTTTCAGCGTTCGGTTACCTTTCTCAAGCAATTCGAATCTCTTTGGATAACCCTGCAGGTGTTTTTAGTCTGGTAATCAATTTGATACATTGTACACCATACTGAGGGTGGGGTGGTGTCTGCTTCTGATTGAGATTTGAGAATTAATTTCCCTAAAACATCCTAATATGCTGCATTTAACCCTTTCGCTGCTGAGGCTTTTCAGACCTCTGTGCTGAGGTCATTTTTACCGCTTTCGCTCATCATGTTTAACCGCGTTTTGTAGCTATATTTTGATATATGATCCAGACATATTATATATCGTTCTTTCCGGCAGACTTGGCAGATTCATAATATGTCAGTATTATATGTATACGTTATGTCATGTCTGTATATTATTACAAAAATGCAATAAAATTTGAATTTTCAATAATTTATTATGTGTAAAGTGTTTTTTTTTCACATTTTAACATGCGATCGTTTGCGGTTATATTTTGTATGGGGTACGCTTGTTAAAAAAATTAGAAATGGGGTCTCATTACATTTTTTTTGGGGAAGTTTCGCTTTTTTAACAAACGCACCGCATACAAAAATCGTTAGTGCAGCATTATTGTTCACATTATAATTGAAATGGGAACAATATTGCTGCATTAAAAAAACAAAAAATATTTTTTTTTTAGAATTTTTTTTAAATATTTTTATTTTTTAATTTTTTTATTTAATTTTTTTAAACAAAACATTGTTCATGCTCATGTTTGGTATCCTTGGAAAGGCCATGCTCTGGCCGATCCAACGATATCAAACATTAACCCCTAGCTGCCACGGATCGGGAGATAGGGGGTTCATTGTAAACCCCTATCTCCACCATTGGTGGCAGCTAGGGGTTAACTCGTGCTATGCACGATGACGCCAGTCCTCAGGGGGAGTTCCTGGAGGCTTGGCCAACATCCAAGATGTCGGCCAGCTCCAGGAGAGGATCACGATCCGGCACTTTTCAGCGCCGATTCGTGATCCGGCTCCCCAGGGGTTAATCACAGCCACCGTTTGGAAGGGCAGGCTGTGCCCTTCCAAACGGTGTCTGGATTAACCCTCTGCCCCCGGCGATCGGGAGGGAGAGAGGTCTGAAGGACCTCCCCCCCTCCCTTTCAGGCGCTTCCTCCGCACATGCGGGGGGGCGCCTGAATTAGATGTCATCGCGCTGCCGCGATGACATCTAATTGCTCCGCCGGGGTCCCGGAGTGCTGGGCTGACATCCAACGTACTTACTGACTGACAACAAGGTAGTGGCCAAACAGTCCGTTTTTTTTCACTGACGTATTATTTGACTGATGTAGCAGGAAAATAAATTAAAATGAAAAAACATTCTGTCCGTCAAAAATGCTGGACGTATAAATGCCGTCCATCTGACCTCGTTTCATCACTCACATACAAAGCTACACGGACGTTGCGGACGTGGCACACTCCGCACGTCCGTTCTAGCAGTATAATGTTCTTGCCTAACCTGCATCCATTTGCTGCGTCCGCCATGCATCCGCACTTCCGTGCGGACGTACTTCGTGTGTGGGGCTCCATTGGTCAGAATGCTATGCTGCCACGGAGGTACAAATGTGCGGCAACACGGACGTGATAACTGCGCTCGTCTGACCCCAGCCTTAAGCAATGTTATTTTTCACTTCGGGATTAAACATTCACAGGGTTATTCAGAGAGCGGTGAAAAGCAGGAGAATAACTGGAGAAGTGAAAATTCTAGGTCAAAATAGCCAAACCAGAAAAATTCTCCCATTTATCTCACTTTCCAAATTGGCTATTTGGTCTAGATTGTTCTCTTCTCCTGCCAGTTCTCCTGGCTTTCACCTCTCTCTCAGGGTTGTTCAGAGAAAGGTGAAAACCAGGAGAATGGCAGGAAAAGAGAACAATCTGGACCAAATAGCCGATTTGGAAAGTGAGATAAGGCCAGGGTCAGACTAACGCATTTTTCACAGCGACCGTCAAAAAGTGCATCCGAACGCGTTGCCGTATTTTTTCACGGAATGCGCGAAAAACGGTCTTACGATGCGCATTTTTGTGCGTGATTTTTTACGGATCCAAACCAGGAAACTTTGGGTGTCTGGACGTTATGTTGGCCGGACATGAGCAGGGTCTGACGTCTCCAAATCACGCACACACGCCGCTAGTGGACGCAGCGCACTCTGTACGTCCGTACTAGCATTCTGCGTTCTCGAAAAAATGCGTTCATTTTCCACTTGCATTGCGCAGCCGGACTTTCGTGCGACCGTACTTCGTATATTGGCCGTCATTGCGCGTCATTTGCTGCTAGTGCGGCCGTGATTAAGTGCGCCTAAACGCATGTTAAAAATTCGCTAGTCTGACCCTAGCCTAAATGAGAGAATTTTTCTGGTTTGGCTATTTTGACCTAGAATTTTCCATTCTCCAGTCATTCTCCTGCTCTACACCGCTCTCTGAATAACCCTGACAGGGTTATTCAGAGAAAGGTGAAACTCAGGAGAATGACTGAAGAGAAAATTCTAGGTCAAAATAGCCAAACCAGAAAAATTCTCCCATTTTTCTCACTTTCCAAATCGGTTATTTGGTCTAGAATTTTCCATTCTCCAGTCATTCTCCTGCTTTTCACCGCCAAAAAATCAGTAAACATTTTCTACGTGTCCGAAAATGTCTCCTCTTTTCATACAGACTGCCGCCCCAAGCAGTTGTTTATGGATAGATTAAAGGAAAAGCAATTACCGTCATTTGAAATGTCATTTTTTGGTTTTTACATATTTCTATACATCCTAGAAATCCGCCACTTCACGGGTAGGTTATGGGGACCTCCTAGGCAAGAATATTTGAAGGAATTTTTCGTTTTTATTTTTAACCCTTATTTCATGGAAAACTCACTGTCCCTTTAAAAACGTTTTTTTTTAAAACTTTTTGTCCTTGTTTCTTGTCCCCCAGGGCACTACCCAGACCCCCATACACTTTTTATGGCAAATATCTAGCATATATTCCCTCTTGGAGGGCACTCTAAAAACCGAATTTTCAGCCCCATTGACTTGTATGGGGTTCGGGTTCTGATCCGAACATTTGGAAAGTTCGGGTTCGGCTTCGAACCGAACTCGGGCAGTGTTCGGCTCATCCCTAAACAGGATACGCCACCCCCTTATTTTTTTTTAGTGCGGGGACATGGGTAGACCCAGCTATGCCAATAGAATGGCTACCATGGCTCTGACCATCCCCACCAGCCTTGGATCTCCTGTCCACGTGACTTCTTTCATGGCCTCCAGTCTCCTGTTCGGGCCTCGGAGTGAGCTGGAAATGTCACCCAACCAAGGGCGGTTACCCACACTCTTTTTATCTCCTGTTTTTTGTGTTTTTCCTTTCCTGGAACTCCTTGCTTTGCTTATCGAGTCTCTCTCCAGTTTTGCTGTGTGTTCGGAGCTCCTTTTTTGTTTCCCTTGTTATTTGCTGTCTTTGATTTGATGACTACACGATCCTTATTGGATGCTGCATTGCTAACTTCTTATCTCATGAATTCATTCATGTGGTGCACATATCGTATCTCATAAAAGAATGTATACATGTGGTGCACATATCGTATCTCAAAAAAGAATGTAAACATGTGGTGCACATATCGTATCTCAAAAAAGAATGTAAACATGTGGTGCACATATCGTATCTCATAAAAGAATGTAAACATGTGGTGCACATATCGTATCTCATAAAAGAATGTAAACATGTGGTGCACATATCGTATCTCATAAAAGAATGTAAACATGTGGTGCACATATCGTATCTCATAAAAGAATGTAAACATGTGGTGCACATATCGTATCTCATAAAAGAATGTATACATGTGGTGCACATATCATATCTCATAAACAAATTCATACATGTGGTGCACATATCGTATCTCATGAAATAATTCATACATGATACACTGGGCTATGCTAAGATACATGTTTATCTCACTAATATGGCCTGTTCCATGGAGGAGCACAGGGACCAAGTGAAAGATGTCCACTGTTGATGGATCCCAACTTTTCCTTTGACCTGCGGCCAGGTCAGGTTCTCTTCAACAGCCTTGATATGTTCATGAAGGCTCTGTCACAAGGAGCCTCCGGTACCGCAAATATATATAAGTGTATGCTCTTACGTGATCCGGAGCTTAGAAAATGCAAGGTCTAGTCAATGTAATAGAGCAGCAGGAAATGCTGGCAGAATGCTTGGTTGTGTAGGGAGAGGTATTAGCAGTAGGAAAAGGGAAGTGCTCATGCCACTGTACAGAGCACTGGTGAGACCTCACTTGGAGTACTGTGTGCAGTACTGGAGACCGTATCTCCAGAAGGATATAGACATCTTAGAGAGAGTTCAGAGAAGGGCTACTAAAATGGTGTACGGCTTGAAGGAGAAAAGTTACCAGGAAAGGCTTAATGATCTTAACATGTACAGCTTGGAAAAAAGACGAGACAGAGGAGATATGATAGAAACATTTAAATACGTAAAGGGAATCCACAAGGTAGAGGAAGGGAGTATATTTAAAAGTAAACAAAGTAGCAAAACAAGAGGACATAGTCTTAGATTAGAGGGGCAAAGGTTTAAAAGTAACATCAGAAAGCATTATTTTACTGAGAGGGTGGTGGATACATGGAACAGTCTTCCAGTAGAAGTGGTAGAGGCCAAAACAGTAATTGAATTTAAGCAGGCATGGGATAGGCATAAGGCTATCCTAAACAAAAGATAAATCCAGGTAAAGTATCCATGTAATTGGGCGACTAGATGGGCCGAAAGGTTCTTATCTGCCGACATTTTTCTATGTTTCTATGTTTCTATGTTTCTATGTTTCTATGTTTCTATGTTTCTATGTTTCTATGTTTCTATAGGCTGTTTTGGCAAAGGCACAATGTCCACAAAAGCCCTTTCTTTTCACCAGGAATGCCGGAAGCACCAAACTAGCAGGTAAGTATTAATATGGATACAGGAATAAAATAACGACTTACATAATGGTACAAACAGGAGTGAAGCACAAGTGAGCAGCGTCGATATCGATATCGCCACCAACAGGAGAGGAGTCAAGCAGCACAGAGTCAGTGCGCAAAGCAGAAACCACCGATCAATGGTGCCGGCCCACCGGGAGCGTGGATTTCTGACACTGTCCATCCTTTATATATTATTTATTTTTTTACTTTATTGACTGAAATGCAATAAACAAACACAGAAAAAAATGACCTATAATAGATAACATTATCTAAACAAAACATCTTAAGCTCTACAAAAGCTGAGAAAAAAAAGGAATTACGGTCACCTAATTTTTAAACCGTTCAGTCAAGATGTATATATTTAAAAAAAAACACACAATGACAATACATTAAAGCACAAAAGACCAAACAGATGAAAAAAAAGGAAAGCGGAACACAAGAAACATATCCTATAACACATCATAATTTGTCCAGTTCGCCCACAAGTTATCGTGGGCAGCTGTAGTGTGATACATTTTGGCAGTTAGTGCATCCATCAATTTAAAATCCCTAATCTTAGACCTAACTCTTTCCAAATCTGGAGATTCCCCTGTTCGCCATTTTTCAGCTCCAGCTCTTAGAGCTGCGGAGAGAAGCTTATTAAGTAACTTATCATGCCCTTGAGACAAATCCGCTAAAGGTTTAGACAATAGATACAACTGGGGCGTAAAGGGAAATGTATAGTGATAAATTTCAGAGAGCATTTTCTGAATCTGGGTCCAAAACTGCACTATGACAGGACAGGTCCACCACATGTGGAAACATGTGCCCTTTTCGCCACACAAACGCAAACATAAGTCTGATGTTGAGATGCCCATCTTATTCAATTGTACTGGGGTAGTGTACCAACAAAAAATTAGTTTCAGTGATTGCTCTTGAAATCGAGTGCAAATAGATTTTTTTTTAGCTTTTTCCCAGATTTCATTCCAGTCATCTAGAGTCATGATTAACCCCAGATCTAATGCCCATGCCTTAACATAAGGTAATTCTTGCCAATCTAGAATATGCGTGATCCTGTTATAAATCTGTGATATTAACCCTGTAGATGCTAATTTTGGGTAGCACAATTGTTCAAACCAAGTCTGTTTAGACCCAGCCGTGCTCTTAATATGTGGCTTGGACGCAAAGCTCCGAACCTGGATATAACGAAAAAAAATCCTTCGTACACAAGCTGGAACGAGAGCTTAATAATTCGAAAGAAACACATGATGGACCATTATAAAGGTGACAAAGTCACTGCAGTCCAGCGTTTTCCAGAGCCCCAAAGATATGGGGCTCCATCCCTGGAGTCAATTCTAGATTGCGGAGCAAGGGGGTAAGGGGAGAAGGAAAACAAGTTAGTTCGGATTTGAGTGCTAACATGTTCCACAATCTAAACCGAGTTTACTATGGCGGGACAGGAAGTGTCTAGGGGAGGCCTATGTTCTTTTAACATCCATATCCAAAATTGTGGTTGGTCTGGCGCTATAAGTGCCGATTCCAGGTCGACCCACAGATGCGAGCCCTTTGGCGAATGCCACATCACTATTTGTGCTAATTGCGCTGCCTTGTAGTATGTTAATAAAGATGGGAGCCCTAAACCCCCCCTATCGAGCCCTAAACCCCCCCTATCCCGCGAGCAATATAACAGCTGTCGGGAAACTCTGTCTTTTGCCCCCAGACAAAGTTGTCTATAATAGATTGTAATATACATAGATCAGCTGTCTTGATAGCGATCGGGAGGGTCTGAAAAAAATAAAGCAACCGTGGTAAGATATTCATTTTAATACAGTGAACCCGCCCAACCCAGGGTATATAAGTCTTACCCCATTCTGCTATATCCCTATTCATTCTGCCAATCAAAGGTGTATAATTACTGTCAAAAAGCGCCTCCGGAGTTGCAGTAATCCGAATACCCAGGTACTGCAACGACTCTCTAGAAATTGACAACCCCAATATTGAAGAGAGAAAGCGTTCGATGTCAAGAGCAGGACTCGAGTCGAGCGGGAACGCGCAGGAACGGCATTCCCGCACTTTTCCCACAGCGGGAACGCTGCGGGAACACAGCGGGAACGCAGCGTTCCCGCTGTGGCCCGAGCCCGAACGCCGCCGCCGCACATTGCCGGCGGCCGGCGTGTTTCCTGTTACAAGGGCCGGTGACAGGAGGTGGAGCCGCTCGCCTGGCTGTTTCATAGATCCCAGGCGAGCGGCTGCACTTCCTGTCAGCGGCCACTGAAGCAGGAAGCACGCGGCCGCTGGCAGAGGAGCAGAAGCAGCAGCAAAGGTGAGCTGGGCTGGGGGCAGTATCCCTGAGACCTGGGGGGGGCAATATCCCTGAGACCTGGGGGGGCAATATCCATGAGACCTGGGGGGGCAATATCCCTGAGACCTGGGGGGGGCAATATCCATGAGACCTGGGGGGGGCAATATCCATGAGACCAGGGGGCATTATCCATGAGAGCTGGGGCATTATCCATGAGAGCTGGGGCATTATCCATGAGACCAGGGGGCAATATCCATGAGACCAGGGGGCAATATCCATGAGAGCTGGGGCATTATCCATGAGAGCTGGGGGCATTATCCATGAGAGCTGGGGCATTATCCATGAGACCAGGGGGCATTATCCATGAGAGCTGGGGCATTATCCATGAGAGCTGGGGCATTATCCATGAGACCAGGGGGCAATATCCATGAGACCAGGGGGCAATATCCATGAGACCTGGGGCAATATCCATGAGACCTGGGGCATATCCATGAGAGCTGGGGCATATCCATGAGAGCTGGGGCATATCCATGAGACCAGGGGGCAATATCCATGAGAGCTGGGGCATATCCATGAGAGCTGGGGCAATATCCATGAGACCTGGAGGCAATATCCATGAGACCTGGGGGCAATATCCATGAGACCTGGGGCAATATCCATGAGACCAGGGGGCAATATCCATGAGAGCTGGGGGCATATCCATGAGAGCTGGGGGCATATCCATGAGAGCTGGGGGCATTATCCATGACACCTGGGGGCATTATCCATGAGAGCTGGGGGGCATTATCCATATGAGCTGGGGCAATTATATCCAAGTGAACTGGGGGCAATTATATCCATGTGAACTGGGGAAAATATATCCATATAACCAGTGCTGTGTATATTATTCTTGGGGTTCAGTGCTGTGTATGTTATTCTGGGGGCTCAGTGCTGTGTATATTATTCTTGGGGTTCAGTGCTGTGTATATTATCTTGGAGGCTCAGCGCTGTGTATGTTATTCTGGGAGCTCAGCGCTGTGTATATTATTCTGTGGGCTCAGCGCTGTGTATGTTATTCTGGGGGCTCAGTGCTGTGTATGTTATTCTGGGGGCTCAGTGCTGTGTATGTTATTCTGGGGGCTCAGCGCTGTGTATATTATTCTGGGGGCTCAGTGTTGTGTATATTATTCTGGGGGCTCAGTGCTGTGTATATTATTCTGGGGGCTCAGTGCTGTGTATGTTATTCTGGGGGCTCAGCGCTGTGTATATTATTCTGGGGCTCAGTGTTGTGTATGTTATTCTGGGGGCTCAGTGCTGTGTATATTATTCTGGGGCTCAGTGTTGTGTATATTATTCTGGGGGCTCAGTGTTGTGTATGTTATTCTGGGGGCTCAGTGCTGTGTATGTTATTCTGGGGGCACAATGTTGTGTATATTATTCTGGGGCTCAGTGTTGTGTATATTATTCTGGGGGCTCAGTGCTGTGTATATTATTCTGGGGGCTCAGTGCTGTGTATATTATTCTGGGGGCTCAGCGCTGTGTATATTATTCTGGGGTTCAGCGCTGTGTATATTATTCTGGGGCTCAGTGCTGTGTATATTATTCTGGGGGCTCAGTGCTGTGTATGTTATTCTGGGGGCTCAGTGCTGTGTATATTATTCTGGGGGTTCAGCGCTGTGTATATTATTCTGGGGGCTCAGTGCTGTGTATATTATTCTGGGGGCTCAGTGCTGTGTATGTTATTCTGGGGGCTCAGCGCTGTGTATATTATTCTGGGGGCTCAGTGTTGTGTATATTATTCTGGGGGCTCAGTGCTGTGTATATTATTCTGGGGGCTCAGTGCTGTGTATATTATTCTGGGGGCTCAGCGCTGTGTATATTATTCTGGGGGTTCAGCGCTGTGTATATTATTCTGGGGGCTCAGTGCTGTGTATATTATTCTGGGGGCTCAGCGCTGTGTATATTATTCTGGGGGTTCAGCGCTGTGTATATTATTGGGGGCTCAGTGTTGTGTATATTATTCTGGGGGCTCAGTGCTGTGTATATTATTCTGGGGGCTCAGTGCTGTATATTATTCTGGGGGCTCAGCGCTGTGTATATTATTCTGGGGCTCAGTGCTGTGTATATTATTCTGGGGCTCAGTGCTGTGTATATATTATTCTGGGGGCTCAGCGCTGTGTATATTATTCTGGGGGTTCAGCGCTGTGTATATTATTCTGGGGGCTCAGTGCTGTGTATATTATTCTGGGGGCTCAGTGCTGTGTATATTATTCTGGGGGCTCAGCGCTGTGTATATTATTCTGGGGGCTCAGTGTTGTGTATGTTATTCTGGGGGCTCAGTGCTGTGTATATTATTCTGGGGGCTCAGTGTTGTGTATATTATTCTGGGGGCTCAGTGTTGTGTATGTTATTCTGGGGGCTCAGTGCTGTGTATGTTATTCTGGGGGCACAATGTTGTGTATATTATTCTGGGGGCTCAGTGTTGTGTATATTATTCTGGGGGCTCAGTGCTGTGTATATTATTCTGGGGGCTCAGTGCTGTGTATATTATTCTGGGGGCTCAGCGCTGTGTATATTATTCTGGGGGTTCAGCGCTGTGTATATTATTCTGGGGGTTCAGCGCTGTGTATATTATCTGGGGGCTCAGTGCTGTGTATATTATCTGGGGGTTCAGCGCTGTGTATATTATTCTGGGGTTCAGCGCTGTGTATATTATCTGGGGGCTCAGTGCTGTGTATATTATTCTGGGGGTTCAGCGCTGTGTATATTATTCTGGGGTTCAGCACTGTGTATATTATTCTGGGGGTCTGTGCCTGGAGATATATATATATATATAATGCGTTAGTCCAGTTGCCACAATCACGAGTATACCTGTACGTAGTGATACCTTTCACTGATCAGTATAGTTTCCAGTTTACACTCTTGAAAGCTTGTCTTTTAAATGTAAAGTTAACCCAATAAAAATGGTATCACCGGCACGCGCTGCTATACTCGTGATATATATATATATATATATTTTCTTCAGGTAATGGGGGTTGTGGAATTCGTGGGTGAGTTCCCTCACTTTTTTTCCCAGGACTTGACCCCTGGTCAAGAGGTATGTAAAATAGCAATGCGACAGATTTGGAGACATTAATTTTATAGCCTGAGACTGCTGAGTAGGACTCTTAAGAGCGAAAGGAGACGGGAGACAGATCCCTTGGGTTTAGTCAAAGTGAGCAATATATCATCCGCAAAGGCTGAGAGTTTGAACGTGTCCCCTCCAACCTTAAAACCCTCTAGTGTGGAGTCTGATCTAACAGAAATCAAAAGGGGCTCTAACACCAGAGGAAATAGGAGGGGAGAGAGGGGACATCCCTGCCTTGTACCATTAAATAATGGGAAGGGGATAGCCCCTGGGATGATAATCCTGGCTAAGGGTTTGGTGTATACAATTGTCAATGCTGTCAGGAATTTCTGAGGGAAACGCTGACGGTCCAGCAGTTTAAAAAAAAACGGCCACTCAACCCGGTGGAAGGCCTTCTCTGCATCAAGAGAAAGAAGCAGAGAAGGTACTCCACGTGATTTCGCCAGCCATGCCAGGTCGCAGGCCCGTCTCGAATTTTCATAGGCCTGGCGGCCAGGGATAAAGCCCACCAGGTCGGGTGTATAAGGCCGGGGAGTAAGGGATTGAGCCTATTAGCCAATACTCTTGCAAATATTTTAATATCAGAATTGAGAAGTGAAATTGGACGGTATCTGCCCACCAGTAAAGCGTCCTTCCCTGGTTTATGTATGAGTGCTATGTCAGCTAGACAAGAATCTGGGGAAAAGCCTTCCCCCGCCATTGAGTTATTACACGGTTTTACCAGATGTGGGAGTAATATATGGAGGAACTCTTTATAATGTTGAATAGATATACCGTCTGGCCCTGGGGCCGCATGTGGGCGTAGGGATCGGACCGCTGCAGTGACTTCATCTGCTGTAATTGGGGAATTAAGGACATCGATCTGATCATCATTTAGATAAGGTAACTCAATTTTATTCCAAAAATCATTAATCAATGAGGTATAAGTTTCGTTTGAGCCGATATGTGTGGGCGAGTGATTATATAATCTTTTAAAATAATCAGTAAATAATGTACTTATACGTGTGGGGCAACGTGTCAGGTTGCCCCCTTCATCTTAAAGAGATATGGTCGAGAAAGAGGGAGGGGGTGGCTGGATTTGCCTCGCCAGGAGCTTATCCATCTTATTAGCTTTTTCATAAAAGAAACATTTTGACCACATCATGGACCTACTGACATCATCTAGTAGTCCATCCTTTATATAAACTTTCTAGTCCTTTATTTAGTTCATGTAGGACATAAAAAATAAAAACATATAAAGCAAGTTGTGCTTATTAAAGAAATCAAACTTCTTCTTGGATGGTGATACAACATATTAACCCCTTAATATCATTTAAAGACTTTATCAATACAGAGAAATGATAAATGATTCATATATATCTCTTATGCTTCATAGAAACTTTATTAAAACACAAAACAAAGACACTTGCGTTACTATTTTCTGCCCTAATGCTGATATATAAACTTCGTATCATTTTCCTCACTAATATTATTGTGTACTTAGTGCTAATATCGTGCGATGTGTGTATTAAATCTATTATACTTCTCCTTCCTATATCATTCTAACAGAAAGCCATTATCACATCTTTTGTGTCGCTCTTATAGATACTACCTATTTATTTTTTCTATCTGATATAATGTGTCAAATAAATGAAAAAAATGCCAAAAACTGTATTTTGCTGCTTTTTGGTGCTAAGGCAGTGACATTATCCGCTTACTTATAAAGTGAACAATTCCAAAGCTTCTCATTCCCATCTCCGGGAGCTTGTACAGTGTTTCATACAGAGTCATAATATTCAGGAAACACAATGTGCCACAATACAAGAGAAAGACATTGATTTTCTTTAATTTTCGTTAAAATTGTGCCTGCGGGTTTCCCCGTAGTGTCCTCATTTCAGCGTGAGATTCCCGAGACATTCACTACTTCAGTGAATTGCCCCAGAACAAACCGCTACGCTCGGTGATACTCAAAGAAGTGCTTCCGCACTGCCACTCGTAGCACTTACTGGATTCCATAGGACTCCATGGAGGGTTACTCTTCCAGAGGCGCAAGATCGCACAGCTTCGTGGAGTGAGACTGGGGACTATTTGACCCCAGTCTCACTCTGCTCCCGGCATCCAGAAGCGGCGGATTGGGCTTCTGTTCGCTCTGTAGGATGAGAGGTGAGTATCTGATTTATTGGGTGGGTTTTAGAGGGCTCTAAATGATTATTTAATTTGGGGAGCATGCATTAAAGTCACTTATCCTGGCGTTAACGCTTACTCACCCGAATGCTACAGTTAGATTTCACTAGGGAATAGTGCCCTAAATTTAAATCTTCTGTGAATCATTTTACGTCTTGCAAGGTGTGAGGTCCAGAATAACACATTTCTCACATTCAGAGCATTTAAATGTTTTTTCTCCGGTGTGAATTCTTTTATGTGTTGCAAGAGATGAAGCCTGGGTAAAACATTTCCCACAGTCATAACCATTAAATGTTTTTTTGCCTGTATGAGTAATTTTTTGTCATGCAAGACATGAGGCCTGCATGAAACATTTCCTACATTCAGTGTATTTAAATGGTTTTTATTTTGTGTGAATCTCATTATGGTCTGCAAGAGATTATTTGTGGGAAAACATTTCCCACAGTCATAACAATTAAATGGTTATTCTCTTGTATGATGCCTTTTATGGGATGTTAGAGATGAGGATGCAGTAAATGATTTCCCACATTCCATGCATTTAAATGGTTTTTCTCCTGTGTGAATCCTTTTATGGACTGCTAGAGATGAGGGCTGAGAAAAACATTTCCCACATTCGGGGCATTTAAATGGTTTCTCTCCTGTGTGAATCCTTTTATGGGCTGCTAGAGCTGAGGCCTGAGAAAAACATTTCCCACATTCAGTGCATTTAAATGGTTTTTCTCCTGTGTGAATCCTTTCATGTTCTGCAAGATATGAGGCCTGAGAGAAACATTTCCCACATTCAGAGCATTTAAATGTTTTTTCTCCTGTGTGGATCCTTTTATGTATTGCAAGTTGAGAGGCCCAAACAAAACCTTTCCCACATTCAGTGCATTCAAATAGTTTTTCTCCTGTGTGAATCCTTTTATGTAGTGCAAGTTGAGAGGCCTGAGTGAAACATTCCGCACATTCAGTGCATTTAACTGTTTTTTCTCCTGTGTGAATCCTTTTATGGTCTGCTAGAGATGAAGCCCGAGAAAAACATTTCCCACATTCAGTGCATTTAAATGGTTTTTCTCCTGTGTGAATCCTTTTATGGCCTGCTAGAGATGAGGCCCGACAAAAACATTTCCCACATTCAGTGCATTTAAATGGTTTTTCTCCTGTGTGAATCCTTTTATGGTCTGCTAGAGATGAGGCCTGAGAAAAACATTTCCCACATTCGGGGCATTTAAATGGTTTCTCTCCTGTGTGAATCCTTTTATGGGCTGCTAGAGCTGAGGCCTGAGAAAAACATTTCCCACATTCAGTGCATTTAAATGGTTTTTCTCCTGTGTGAATCCTTTCATGTTCTGCAAGATATGAGGCCTGAGAGAAACATTTCCCACATTCAGAGCATTTAAATGTTTTTTCTCCTGTGTGGATCCTTTTATGTATTGCAAGTTGAGAGGCCCAAACAAATCCTTTCCCACATTCAGTGCATTCAAATAGTTTTTCTCCTGTGTGAATCCTTTTATGGGCTGCTAGAGCTGAGGCCTGAGAAAAACATTTCCCACATTCAGTGCATTTAAATGGTTTTTCTCCTGTGTGAATCCTTTCATGTTCTGCAAGATATGAGGCCTGAGAGAAACATTTCCCACATTCAGAGCATTTAAATGTTTTTTCTCCTGTGTGGATCCTTTTATGTATTGCAAGTTGAGAGGCCCAAACAAATCCTTTCCCACATTCAGTGCATTCAAATAGTTTTTCTCCTGTGTGAATCCTTTTATGTAGTGCAAGTTGAGAGGCCTGAGTGAACTTTTTCCCACATTCAGTGCATATAAATGGCTTTTCTCCTGTGTGAATCTTTTTATGGCCTGTAAGAGATGATTTTTGCGCAAAACATTTCCCACAGTCATTACAATTAAATGGTTTTTCTCCTGTGTGGTGCCTTTTATGTGTTGCAAGATGAGAGGCACGAGTGAAACATTTCCCACATTCAGTGCATTCAAATGGGTTTTCTCTTTTGAGAATCCTCAAATGTGCTGCAAGATATGAGGCCCAAACAAAATCTTTCCCACCTTCAGTGCATTCAAATAGTTTTTCTCCTGTGTGAATCCTTTTATGTAGTGCAAGTTGAGAGGCCTGAGTGAACTTTTTTCCACATTCAGAGCATATAAATGGCTTTTCTCCTGTGTGAATCTTTTTATGGCCTGTAAGAGATGATTTTTGCGCAAAACATTTCCCACAGTCATTACAATTAAATGGTTTTTCTCCTGTGTGGTGCCTTTTATGTGTTGCAAGATGAGAGGCCCGAGTGAAACATTTCCCACATTCAGTGCATTCAAATGGGTTTTCTCTTTTGTGAATCTTCAAATGTGCTGCAAGATATGAGGCCCGAGAGAAACCTTTTCCACATTCAGGGCATCTAAATGTTTTTTCTCCTGTGTGACTCATTTTATGTATTGTAAGTTGAGAGGCCAAAATAAAACCTTTCCCACATTCAGGGCATCTAAATGGTTTTTCTCCTGTGTGACTCATTTTATGTGCTGCAAGATATGAGAATGTGGTGAAACATCTCCCACATTCACTGCATTTAAATGGTTTTTCTCCTGTGTGAATCCTTTTATGGTCTGCAAGAGATGATTTGTAGGCAAAACATTTCCCACAGTCATTACAATTAAATGGTTTTTCGCCTGTGTGATGCCTTTTATGTGCTGCAAGAGATGTAACCCCAGAGAAACCTTTCCCACATTCATTGCATTTAAATGGTTTTTCTCCTGTGTGAATCCTTTTATGTCTTTCAAAGTAAGAGGCCCAAATAAAACCTTTCCCACATTCAGTGCATTTAAATGGTGTTTCTCCTTTGTGAATTCTTGTATGTGCTGCAAGAGATGAGGCCTGAGAGAAATATTTCCCACATTCAGGGCATTTAAATGGTTTTCTGCCTGTGTGAATGTTCTGATGCTTTTTACCAGTAATACTGCCTACAGAATCTTTCCCAAATTCAGGGCATGAGAATGATTGTTCTTCATTGTGAACATGTTGGTGTTTAAGGTTTGACACAACAGAGGAATTCTCTCCACAAAACATAATAGAAAATGCTTCTTCTCTGCTATTTGTTTCATGTATCACAGGGTCAGACTCAGAATATGAGACTTTCCCCATTTCAGAAGAAGGCGCTGAATGTCCTTTATAAACTGAATTCTGAGTAAGGGGATCTGTATAATATATCCTGTGATCTGGCTTTCTGGATTCTATTAAGGACTCGCTATGGTTTATTTCCACTGGGTTTGGATTGGATTTTACATATTCTCCATTATTATCAGCTGAGCATTCAGTCTGTGTATGTTCTGGGGGTTCATACATGTCGCTGTCTGTGAGATTACCTTCTCCATATGTGGGTGATTCCTCCTTAATGTCAGTAGATGGATATTCAGTCTGTGTATGTTCTGGGGGTTCATACATGTCGCTGTCTGGGAGATTTCCTTCTCCATATGTGGGTGATTCCTCCTTAATGTCAGTAGATGGATATTCAGTCTGTGTATGTTCTGGGAGGGGAGAAATGTCAGGATGTGAGATATCTCCTTCTCCATGTGACTCGGATTCTGCCCCTGTATAAGTAGAGGTATATTGTGTCTGTGTATGTTCTGGGGGTTCATACATGTCACTGTCTGGGAGATTTCCTTCTCCATATGTGGGTGATTCCTCCTTAATGTCAGTAGATGGATATTCAGTCTGTGTATGTTCTGGGGGTTCATACATGTCGCTGTCTGGGAGATTTCCTTCGTCACATGAGGCCGGTTCCTCCTTAATATCAGGGGGTGAATATTCTGGGGGTTCTGTGATTGGATAAATCTCTTTCTCTGGGACGTGTCTTTCTTCAGACGCCAGAGATTCTCGCTCTGTGTATGTTGCAGATTCAGCTCGTCCTTTTCTCGTCTTGTTCAGATCCTTTTCCACATTATTGCTTAGAATTTCACTTCCATTTTCACATCCAATATCCCATAAAGAAACCGCAGCGTGAAATTCACCCCATACAGATTTATCTATTGGAGGGAAAATCACATGAACACGTGAGACGTTCATTCAGGAACACGTCTATTACACGGCACAGCCAACATTTCAGGGGATTATTGGGACACGTTGCTCTGGGATTGGACACAAACATTATGAGAATTAAAGCATCTCTTACCCGGTGTAATAACAGGCTGGTGATCCTCCATCATGACGTCCTCATAGAGCTCCTTGTGTCGCTCCACATACTCCCACTCCTCCATGGAGAGATAGACAGTGACATCCTCACAGCGTATAGGAACCTGACACACACAATGACACCGTCACCATCCAGACACATGCCTTGGTGTTAGCGTATAATGTCCCATTCCCAGCAGCCTCACCTCTCCAGTCAGCAGACGGATGATCTGATTGCTCAGCTCCAGGATCTTCTCATGGTTTTGCTCATGGATTCCTGAGTGAGGTGGAGGCTCCGTATTGAAGCTTTGGCTCCTGCCGTGTCCTTCTGATATTTGGTGATGGCTGCTGTCACTGACCATCTCATGGATCTTCACCACCATATGACCCTAAACATTGAGAGTGACCCCAATATAGAGAGGTATAAACATGTCGCCCCCCCTGGGCCCCCCATGCTTTTGTGTATGTGTCAGTGTGTTATCTCCATAGTGTGCTGTATGGTGCGCTGGAACCTTTATTTACACATGAATCTACTACTGATCTGCCTCTGAAATGTCTCCTGGGTCACACAGCTCCAGGGGGATTTAATATCAGCAGGAATATGGAATCTCATGGGATCTCTTACCTCTCCAGTCAGCAGAAAGATCATCTCTAGAGTTAGATCCAGGATCCTCTGGCTCAGCGGATCCCTGGCTGTGTCTGGATTCATTATCGCAGTTTTGATGGACTCTGGGAGCACAGGTCTTTTAGAAGAAATCTTGCGGATCTTCTTCCTAAATTTATCTGAAATTAGAGAGATACATGGTCTGTAAAAGGTTTCAACCGGATTATTATTTTATCTTGTTTTGTATAATCTCAGACCAGAAGATTGTGACAATAATCAAACAACACCCCCATCTCCCTGTCTGCCACACTGAAAATCACATTGACACATGAGATGTTTGTTCATGAACACGTCTATTTGTCGGGATAAAAGGGCTATCTCCAGAAACAAAATGGTTTTCTCATGGATCTTCACCACCATATGACCCTAAACATAGAGAGTGACCCCAATATAGAGAGGTATAAACATGTCGCCCCCCTGGGCCCCCCATGCTTTTGTGTATGTGTCAGTGTGTTATCTCCATAGTGTGCTGTATGGTGTGCTGGAACCTTTATTTACACATGAATCTACTACTGATCTGCCTCTGAAATGTCTCCTGGGTCACACAGCTCCAGGGGGATTTAATATCAGCTGGAATCTCTTACCTCTCCAGTCAGCAGAAAGATCATCTCCAGAGTTAGATCCAGGATCTTCTGGCTCAGCGGATCCCTGGCTGTGTCTGGATTCATTATCGCAGTTTTGATGGACTCTGGGAGCACAGGTCTTTTAGAAGAAATCTTGCGGATCTTCTTCCTAAATTTATCTGAAATTAGAGAGATACATGGTCTGTAAAAGGTTTCAACCGGATTATTATTTTATCTTGTTTTGTATAATCTCAGACCAGAAGATTGTGACAATAATCAAACAACACCCCCATCTCCCTGTCTGCCACACTGAAAATCACATTGACACATGAGATGTTTGTTCATGAACACGTCTATTTGTCGGGATAAAAGGGCTATCTCCAGAAACAAAATGGTTTTCTCATGGATCTTCACCACCATATGACCCTAAACATTGAGAGTGACCCCAATATAGAGAGGTATAAACATGTCGCCCATATAAACATGACCAGGCTCATGATACTCTTAATCCGGCCCTGCCTAGAGCTGTATTTACAGACAGTTTCATCGTCTTGTCATTTCTTAAGGAAAACAAACTTTGTTTTATCCAGTTCACAAAGAAAACAGGTTCTCCTGATATTAGCAAGCATTTGGAAAAACTTTCCTCCCAAGATTTGAAGTATACAGGAGTATCTGGTTACTGAACCTAAACTGGTAATTCAAACCAACTTGACCAGGCCAGTTCTCCAGGATCCACCACGGACACCGCAACTTGCACCCAAAGAAACAGCTAAGAGGGGTCCAGGTACTCACCATCGAGCAGTACCACACGCACAACGGTTGAGCCTGGAGTGATAAGGCTCCCAAATCGGTGAGTGTAATCAACCTCCCCTTCACTATAGCAAGTCAGTAACCACTGATGTTGTGCCATGAGAGCACTTTTTTTCCCCTTTTTTATGTCTCTCCACCTGAGGTGAAGGCGTTATATTAAAGAAGGGCAGTGGTCACCCTATAGTTGACACCAGGCGCTTCACTCCAGAGCCCGGATTTAAGCGGCTCTAATTCTTGTAAGTGCGCAATCACTGAGCACCAGAGATTTTATTAATATCAAAACGTTGCTGCACTATTGTTATTTCTTCTCTCTCCCCCGTTCCTTATCTCCCATTTTGAGTGGAGTTAATCAACGATATAGGAGGAGCCGTCACATCAAGTATAAGGCAGAGCACGTTTAGTGCATATTCTGCCATCTTAGGACCTCTGGAAGACAAGGACATTAAGGACAATAGACCTTCAATACACACGGGAAATCAGTGTAAGGTCATTTTGTGTATACTCACTAATAGACGTCCAGCATCTATACCCAGACTGCACCGGTCACTATAACGCTGACACGGACATCTGTACCTATTAACGTGCTGTGCTGGCTCTTTTCATGCACCCAAGTTGTCACTGTTGCGCTTTAATAATGCATACATTGTTGCACTTTAATATTGTATAAATTGTTGCACCTTATATTGCATAAACTGTTGCACTTTATATCACACCAACTGTGACATTAGCACTTTATTTTAAATCTGCACCAGTGAAGTTGCTTTTATACGAACCGTAAAGATTTATATGCATCTATTGGTTCATAAGTACGACATTGTGATTTGTTGTACACAATTGTTGCGCCACTAGGAACCCCTCCCTTCTTTCCTTTATCGATATCTGCACACCCATTCGAGAGTCTGTGCTATTTCCTAGACGGCAGCAAACCCAAAAACAAGCACCCATACCTAGACAAGAGCGCCCATACCGACCTTCTTCCTTTCCATAAACATGTCGCCCCCCCTGGACCCCCCCATGCTTTTGTGTATGTGTCAGTGTGTTATCTCCATAGTGTGCTGTATGGTGCGCTGGAACCTTTATTTACACATGAATCTACTACTGATCTGCCTCTGAAATGTCTCCTGGGTCACACAGCTCCAGGGGGATTTAATATCAGCAGGAATATGGAATCTCATGGGATCTCTTACCTCTCCAGTCAGCAGAAAGATCATCTCCAGAGTTAGATCCAGGATCCTCTGGCTCAGCGGATCCCTGGCTGTGAGTGGATTCATTATCACAGGTTACCTGGGCGCCCGGATCCTGTGGAGGAACGATTAGAGGAAGCACAATGTGTCTGGAATTACACGGGAATATTATTTTAGGATTTCCATTGAATACCATTGCTCCCCGTTGTGTCCTTTTGGTCTGCTTCCCCCACAGAGCCTTTTCAGTGGGGATGGACTGATATGTATTATGGATATATGGTCCGGCCGAACTTTGGACCCACTGTTGCTTCCACCACAGAGGAGAGTGGAGTCAAGCAGCTCCTCATCCAGCTTAACCCTTTGTTTTGGGGTGTTTGTTTAATACACAAGGGGCCTCGGTTAGGGTTCAGGTTAGGGTTAGGTTTGGAGTTTTTCCTTGATACTGTGAGTAATGAGTTATAACCTGCAGATTGTAATGGCCTCAGAGACACAGATGACCGCGCTCGGCTAAGCAGGACATAGACATCAGATAACAGCAGCTCATCAAGGACGTGAAGTGAGAAAACAAGTTGAGTAACTGAAAACTTGATATGAAGCACTTAGGGCTGTATTCCATCGCCGGTGCTAATGTAGCACCTCACTATGTAATGGTTAAAGCTACATTAGCAAGTTTAATGTCTGACTAGTTGACATTGTACTGGGGTGAAATCAAGTTTGCACTTCGCAGCTTGCGCGGGTTTCCTGTACTCAGCGCCTTCTATACCTAACATGGGGAGCGCAATCTAAACTTGAGGTATTACAAAATATATGTAGCCCTCCAAATTTCTGCCCCAATGCATTACTGGGACTTTGAACTTTGACCCCCTCTATCTCTGATTTGCAGAAGGGCATGGGATGGTGTCCAGGCTGGCATCAGGTGACCTCCTCAGCCAATTAGAGGAACCTGATTTTGGGGAACTTTCCAGAACTGTTTTGTCACAGAGGATGTTATGAGTGTTATGTTTTGTTTATATGCAACTCTATGATTTATCTCTATGGCACTTGTTTCCTGTGATGCGTTTCCTGCCCTGTTCTGTGTGTCTCTTCTAGGAACATGACTTCTGTTCACTAATGGCTTGCACTGTCATTATTATCCACATAAAACATGGTGTCAGAAGCACTTGAATCTGCGCTGCTTCTACTCATGGGACACTGAAAGCTGCCTGTCTTGCAGTGAGAGACCTTAGAGCTGACTGTGCCTCCTGTAGTGATTGCAGTCCTGTACTGAAAGCAAGAAAAGCAGCATCATGGCAGCTGCACACAGCATTCCACTACCTGAGACAATGAGGGTGAGTGGAGATTGCAGCAGTAACTAGGGATGTGCGTTTCGGGTTTCGGAATTTTCACGAAATTTCCCGATTCGTGTTTTCGGATGCGGCCGATTTTCCGAAAATTTTTAGATCCGAAAATGGCAGATCCGAAAAGTTTTCCGAGCCGAAACGAAATATTTTCGGAATTTTCGAATGTACTTGAAATGTGTCAAATCGAAATTTATTGCTTTGAAACGAGGAGAACAGACGTTCCGAAAAAACGAAAATTTGACACGAAAAGTGACACGAAAATCCGAAAAATGGTCGATATTCCGAAACCATTTACAATTCCGAAAAACGAAAATTTCCGAAAATACGAAAAGTCGATACAAAAAACGAGCTAAGTGACACGAAAATACGAAAAATGGTCGAAATTCCGAAAAAAAATGTACACGAAAAACGAGTCGAGCCGAACCGAATCGAAACAGAAATCGGTCGAAACGAGCCGAATCGAAAAGTTTAAAAATCCGAAAAATCGAATTGAACCGAAAAAAAAAATCAGTGCACAAGCCTAGCAGTAACTGGGAGAACTTCAGAGCTGAGTTTGAGGATTACTCCCTAGCAACAGGATTACATGAGAAGCCTGCAGGAGTGCAAGCAGCTACACTGAGGACAGTGATGGGCAGTGAATGCCTTCATGTTTACAAGCATAATCTGAACCTCACAGAGGAGCACAAGAGGGACGCTAAAGCCATCCTGGATACATTAGACCCTCTAAAAATGTCATATATGAAAGATATATATTTGGCTGCTGCAAGCAAGAAGAAGGTGAAACAATAGATAACTTTGTCACACGGCTAAGAGAAAAAGCTGCAAGCTGTGAGTATGGGTCTCTGAGAGATGAATTTATTCGTGACAAAATAGTTCTAGGTATCACTAGTGAAAGCACACGCCGATGCTTATTAAGAGAACATGATTTAAATCTACAAGCAGAAATTGTGATATGTCGTACTGCAGAGCTTACTGACAAACATATGAGAGCTATGGAGCAGGATAAACAGACTGACAGTATTAACCCCTTCACTGCTGAGCCATTTCACGTCTTTAAAAAACATGTTTTTCCTTTTTTTTTTATTATTATTATTATTTTTTATTTACTTTAAATATGGTCATGTTTGGTATCATTGGAAAGGCCATGCTCTGGCCTTTCTAATGATACCAAACATGACCCTGCTTGTTGCCAGCAGTCGGGAGATATCAGGGTTCAAACGAACCCACCATCTTTCCTTTGGAGTCAATGAGGACGTTCCCCACACGTCCTCAGCAGTGTAATGCAGCCTCCAATCAACAGCCAAGCTTGAAGAATCACCAGCACAAAAATCACCTCCGCAACTCACCTGGGAGCGCGCTTACATCATGCAAGTACTGTGGCATTGTGCATATACGAGATAAAGGACAGTGTCCAGCATATGGGGAAAGCTGTAGAGCATGTGGTAGCTTAAATCATTTTGCTGGAGTGTGTTCGTCTAGTAAAATAGAAGCAAGGAACCTGCACACAGTTGCGCACAGGTCAGATCTTGAGGATGCACACTTTCTTAGCACTGATGTGGTTGCACATGACCATGATGAGACATGATGACTACTGGATCGTTGCAGGCAGGTGAGGCTGAGACTCGGTGTAAAGAAATTGCAGTTCAAGGTGCAAGAAGTCCATTTCCATGGACATATCCTGTCCTCACAAGGCTTAAAAGCAGACCCTGATAAGATTAGAGCCATTGTGGACATGGCACAGCCTGCCGATGCCAAGGCATTACAGCGTTTTATTGGCTTTGTCACATATCTAGCTAAATTCATGCCACACCTGTCTGAGGTGTGTGAGCCATTAAGAAGACTTCTGGATAAGGATACAGTGTGGCACTGGCTCCCCAAACATGACCAGGCAGTGGAGAAAATAAAACAATTGGTCACTGCCGCTCTGGTGTTGAAATATTATAATGTCACAAAGCCTGTTACAATACAAAGTGATTAAAGCAAAAATGGCCTAGGATGTTGTCTACTGCAAGAGGAGCAGCCAGTTGTATATGCGTCCAGAGCTCTTTCATCAGCCGAGCAAAATTATGCTCAAATTGAAAAAGAATGTTTAAGTATTGTGTTTGCCTGCCAGCGCTTCCATCACTATCTTTATGGCCGGGATACAATCATAGCTGAAACAGATCACAAACCACTAATAGCCATATTTAAGAAGCCCCTTTTGTGTGCTCCCAAGCGTTTGCAGAGCATGATGCTTACATTGCAGCATTACAACCTCGATGTTGTCTACAAGCCAGGAAGTGAAATGTACATCAGTGATACCCTGAGCAGAGCTACTACGAATCATGTGACACCCAGAAGTGAGCATGAGCATCATACAGTTTGTTTGCTGCAGCAGAAACAGCTTTTATTTGCTGAAGTCAATCTTAACATCACAGATCAGCAGCTACATCAGCTTCAACAGCACACAGACCGAGATGAAACTTTACAAGCGCTGAAGTCTATTGTTCTAAGCGGGTGGCCTGATGACAAGGATGCAGCACCTGCAATTGTGAAGGAGTATTGGTCTTTCAGAGATGAGATCAGCGTACAAAATGGCATCTTGTACAAAGGCTCAAGAGTTATAGTGCCAAGGTCACTGAGAGCAGAAATGTTATTACGCATTCACTCAAGCCACATCGGGGGTGAGGCGTGCTACAGACAAGCTCGCGATACGCTTTACTGGCCTAATATGCAAGGTGAAATCAAAGATTATATCAGCAATTGTCCCACTTGCAATGAATTTGCACACTTGCAACAAAAAGAGACCATGATGTCGCATGAGATACCTACACGTCCTTGGCAGATTGTCAGTATGGACTTATTCAACTATGCGGGAAAAGAGTATCTGATATTAGTTGATCATTACTCAGACTTCTGGGAAATTGAACTGCTTCGTGACTTATCCACTGAAACTACAGTTAAGAGGTGCAAGGCACAGTTTGCACGTCATGGCCAACCTGATAAAGTGATTTCTGATAATGGCCCTCAGTTCTCCAGCTTACAATTCAGGAAATTTGCCTTTGAATGGGAGTTTGAGCATGTATCTTCCTCACCACGTCGTCCACAGGCTAACGGCAAAGCTGAATCTGCAGTGAAGATTGTAAAAAATGTATGCAAGAAAGTGCAAAGTGATGGTAAAGACCAGTGGAAGGCCATCTTACACTGGAGGAACACTCCAACTGTGGGCATGGATAGTAGCCCAGCACAGAGACTGATGTCACGAAGATTAAAGACCTCCTTACCTGTGGCCAACAAGCTACTTGAACCCTCTGTGATACAAGGGGTACCAGAAAAGTTACGGCTTAAGAGGCAAGTGTTCAAGGCACAATATGACACATCTGCAAGAGATTTGCCTGAATTGAATATTGGGGAACGAATCCGTATGAAACCACTGCCTGGAGATCGAACAAGTCATTGGAGAATGGGTACTTGTCTGCAAAAGGTTGCACCACGCTCCTATCTTGTGGACATTGATGGAACTCTCTATCGTCGCAATCGTGTGGATCTGCGTGTGGCTGAAAAGCCTGATTCACATTATCCAATTGTCAGGCCAGACTCGCCTGGTACTGCAAAGGCAAATTCACCAATTGGCAGTAAGGAATGTGCAGAGATGATGCCACAGACTAATACTACGGACAGTCCGGAGCAAGCGGATATATCGGACGGGAGTGAATGGCAGAGCATGCCAGTAAGTGGTGAGAAGAGCCCAGTAACCTCCGAGAGGGTTCAGAAACTCTGTTTACAACAAGGGCCAGTCTTCACCCGCAGTGGTAGACATTCACAACCACCCAAAGACTTAACCTGTAAATATGTTATTACAAGGATTCGTCTAAATTTCACAATATTCATTTATTAATATTAACCCCTTAACGCTGCAGGACGTAAAATTACGTCCTGCATTAGGCGGGCTTTAACGCCGCAGGACATAATTGTACGTCCTCGGCGTTTGCAGCCTCCCTCCGGCGATACTCAGCTCCTCCGGTCGCTCCCACGCTGCTCTGACTCCAGCGGAGTCAGATCTGTGTGTATCCCTCCTCCCGGTGCACTGACGTCATCGCGCCGGTGGCGCGATGACGTCAGTTTCAGGCGTTCCCCCCCACCGGCGCAGGGGAAGATCCTTTGGATCCCTCTATCTCCCCATCACCAGGGACCAGGAGGCTGTACCAGCATCGCTGGAAGGGTCACAGCCTGACCTTTCCAGCGATGTAGGGGTTAACCCCTTAGTTGCCAGGTCGCGGCCTGGCACCAATCGGTGCAAGACCGTGGCCTTTTTCCAGTGGGGGCAGCCCCCACCTCTGGGTCCCCCCCGCGTCAACTGACTCATCGCGCCATGCGCGCTGATGTCAGTTAACCGGGGAACCCCCTAGCAGCAAAGGGATTTCCTATGGAAATCCCATAGAGGAGATAAAGGGGTTCAAAGAGCCCCCTATCTCCTGATTGTTGGCAGCTAGGGGGTCATGTCTGATATTGCTGTAAAGGCCAGAGTATGGCCTATCCAATGATATCAAACATGACCATGTTAAAAGTAAAATAAAAGTTTAAAAAATGTAAAAATAAAAATAAAAAAATGTAATTAACCCTTTCGCTGCTGAGGCATTAAAGAAAAAAAGTTGAGATCTATAGGAAACAAAAATAGTAAAAGAACATAGTGTTATACTGTAAAGACAGTGTTTATAACACTCAGCCCCTGCTGGAATCTCACTCACAGGGTTTAAGAAGTTTCAACGCATGTAATGTTACCCCTCCTTTGGATACTTGGTTAGTAGAAAGCCCAGGGTGCTGTCTTGATGGCATTATACTTCCACCAGGTTCCATATACCTCCACTGCTCCTTATAGGAATGCCAGGGCTCCACTCAGAGAAGGGTTCAGCGAAAGATTCAGCCAGGGATCAGGTATAAAAAAAAATTATTCAGACCATATATCCAACGCGTTTCGTCAGCCCTAGGGCCAACTTCATCAGGGATAAAGATACATGTGCCCCCCTCCCTCCTTATATAGTCCCCTTGTCCCCAGGACATCATGTCTCCCTCCACTCGCCGTTCTGATCCGCCGATATCACCACTTCCAGTTTCGGTTTAGAGTCTTGCGGCGACTTCCGGTTACCTTCTTCCTGGTATCTGCCATCTTAGTGCAGGCGCTTTCTCATTTACTTTCCGGTGACCTTCTTCCTAACATCCGCCATCTTGGTGTAGGCTTGGTTCTATTCCACTTCCTGTGACCACCTCCTATTCCGATTTTACTCATTCATGCTCTGAGACTCCGCTTGCACAGTGGGTGTGATGTATTTACAAGGTACAAAGGGGACAAAAAGAGGGGGTACTCAATAATTAAATCATGATACTAACATACAAAAAGTCAAAAATTAAACTAACAGCAATAAAAAAAAACGTTCTTTCCGTCAGACTCGGCAGATTCATAATATGTCATTATTATATGTATACGTCATGACCTGTCTGTATATTATAACAAAAAATGCAATAAAATATGAATTTTCAATAATTTACAACGTGTAAAGTGGTTTTTTTCACATTTTAACATGCGAGCAATTGCGGTTATATTTTGTATGGGGTGCGCTTGTTAAAAAAATTAGAAATGGGGTCTTGTTACATTTTTTTTGGGGAAAATTACGCGATTTTTAACAAACGCACCCCATACAAAAATCGTTAGTGCAGCATCATTGTTCACATTATAATTGAAATGGGAACAATATTGCTGCATTAATGAACCAAAAAAAAGAAAACAAAATTTTTTTTATAATTTTTTTTTAAAATATTTTTTTATTTTTAATTTTTTTTAAAAAACTTTTTTCATAGTCAAGTTTGGTATTGTTGGAACAGCCATGCTCTGGCCGATCCAACAATATCAAACATTAACCCCTAACTGCCACGGATCGGGAGATAAGGGGTTCATTGGAACCCCCTATCTCCACCATTGGTGGCAGTTAGTGGTTAACTCCAGGACTGGCGTCATCGTGCTATGCACGATGACGCCAGTCCTCAGGGGGCATTCCTGGAAGCTTGGCCGACATCCAAGATGTCGGCCAGCTCTGGGAAAGGATCACGAACCGGCGCTTTTCGGCGCCGATTCGTGATCCAGCCCCATGGGGTTAATTCCAGGTACCGTTAGGAAGGGCAGGCTGTGCCCTTCCAAACGATGCATGGATTAACCCCCGCAACGCCTGCGATCGGGAGGGAGAGAGGTCCGAAGGACCTCCCCCCCTCCCTTTCAGGCGCCTCCTCCGCACATGCGGGGGGGCGCCTGAATTAGATGTCATCGCGCCGCCGCGATGACACCTAAATAGGCTGCCGATGGTTCCGGGTGCTGGGCTGATATCCTCGATGTCAGCCCGCACCGGGGGGCACAGCGATCGGCCGGAACCCAGCGCTCAGCGCGTCCACCGCAGGGAACGTTACCTTAACAAATCTACCCCATAGCATATGACCGCAAAGGCTCGGATAATAATTTTTTATTTTTTTTTAAAAAAAACACTTTACACACTGTGGTTGATTGAAATTTTATTGAAAATTCCAATTTTTTTTTTTTTTTTACATTTTTTGTTTTATCATTTTGGCAGGGCGTGACCTATACATGGAAGATTAATAATATATTATTATTATGAGTCTGCCGGAAAGAACGATATATAATTTGTCTGGGTGGTACAATAATAAGTTTAAATACGGACAAAATGAGCTCAGCAAACTTCTACTTCGAAATAGCGCCGAAGTTGTAAAATGACTCCCTTCCTTAAGGGGTTAAGAGGGAGATGTTATGAGTGTTATGTTTTGTTTATATGCAACTCTATGATTTATCTCTATGGCTCTTGTTTCCTGTGATGCGTTTCCTGTTCTGTTCTGTGTGTCTATGACTTCTGTTCACTAATGGCTTGCACAGTCATTATTATCCACATAAAACAGAGGAGTGAGGAGATTCTGCATGCAGCGTGGTGTGCGGGTGTGAGAAGCAGATGCAGACAAAAGAGTTTCCTTGTGAGGAATCCCAGCACTTTTCATAACCAGCCTAACCCCTTATGAGAGATGGAGATTTGATCCAGAGGCTGCAGATGGCTGAGAAGTCCTGGAGGTCTCCCTGGGGCCGTGAGCACCTGAAGATGTGTGGTAACTAGTATCTTCTCCCCCTGTCACGCTGATAGGCAGGGCCGCCATCAGGGCATTACGCCCCATGCTGCCATAAGGGGCCCGGGGGGGGCCAGGGCCGCCGGGGCCCCGTCAGCAGCGGCAGTGCCCTTTTACAGCTCCGGTATCAGACTCTATGAGTCCGAATCCAGAGCTGACTTTCTCTGCTGCAGGAGCCGGAGGAGACACTGTGTCTCCTCCGACTCCTGGCAGCTTCGTTGGCTGGCTGGGCAGGGCCAAGCAGCGTGCGGGGCCTCCCAAGCATGCTGCTTTGGCTCCGCCCCCTCCAGTCAGTGAAGCTGCGCGCCTGAGATGAAGGGCCCGGGCCGAAGAGCAGAAGAGAGAAGAAAAGAAGAGCAGAAGAAAAGAAGAGCTGAAGGAAGGAGGACAGGGAAGGAAGACGGCGGAGTGGTGAGCCAGGGCCCAGCCTAGACTCCAAGGCCCAGACCCAAGGACCGGGCCCAGGGACCAGAGCCCAGATCCAGAGCCCAGAACCAGGGCCCAGACCCCAGGGACCAGGCCCAGCCTAGACCCAGGGACCAAGGCCCAGACCCCAGGGACCAAGACCCAGGGACCAAGGCCCAGACCCAGGGACAAAGGCCCAGGGACCAAGGCCCAGACCCAGGGACCAGACCCCAGGGCCCAGACCCAGGGACCAAGGCCCAGATCCAGGGACCAGACCCCAAGGCCCAGACCCAGGGACCGGGCTCAGACCCCAAGGACCAGACCCCAAGGCCCAGACCCAGGGACCAGACCCCAGGGACCAGAGCCCAAGGCCCAGGGACCAGAGCCCAGACTCAGGGACCAGACCCCAAGGCCCAGTCCCAGGGACCAGACCCAGGGACCAGGCCCAGCCCAGACCCCAAGGCCATTATATACAGCCCGTTACTGGGAGATTTATCGCTGTGGATTCTGTGATACGTTCATACACACCGCACATTACTGTGAGTTTTATTGCTGTGGATTCTGTGATACAGTAATGTACAGTGTGTATGAGTGTGAGTTTTATTGCTGTGGTGCTATGTTATGTCCTTTTTTTTTTTTTTTGGAAGGGGGAGAAAAGCTGTTAGAGGTTGAAGGAGTGCCGGGGAAGCCCATCGTGAGGTTCACTAAGGGGCCCCATAATTTCTGATGGCTGCCCTGCTGACAGGGCATTCTATTCATCTCCTACACTAAGGGAGAATCTCACAGCCGCTAAGTGGATTTTACCAACAGCCTTTTCTACGCTGTCAGCTGAGTTAACCGGGTGTTATTCTAAATGGCCCCAACTCCTCTGTGCACCAACTGGTACCATCATCGCCATCATCAGGATGAAGATCAGGGTGGTTCCAGGTTGTTTGGGAGGGTCTTGGGCCGGGGGGGGGAGGTTAGACAGCAGTTGGTGTGTCTAGTTAGTTACTGTATTACCTGCAAATCCTTTTATGCTGCCGTTTATCTTTTTAATACAAGTTTATACTGATTACTGTACCACTGTGTAGTAGTAATTATTATGTTCCTGCCTGCAGTGGTGTATCTTGGCCTAGGTCGACAAGGCCTAGGGTGGCATTTGCCTGGGGCGGCGGTGCCGCTCAGTGGAACCCACCACCCACGGCCACCGGTTTCTGAAAACCCCCGCCACCGAGCGTTGCAGGGCCTCCACTATCACGTGTGGTTAGTACTGTCTCTGCGCTGGGAGGAAGTGATATAACGTCACTTCCTCCCAGCACTCTGCCTCCACCATGCAGATGCCGCTGAGGAGAGAGGTGGCGCGATGGACTCTGCCCCAAAGTTCACCGCGATGTGGCTGATCCTTCCGCACTACCCTGACAGCCGCCGGACACGTTGAGCTGGGTCTGAGCTGCAGGAGGAGCTGGGCTATGACTGTGGAGCAGCAAACCTCCTAGATGGTAAGCCAAGCCAACACCCTGTGGCACCCCGGGGAATGTCACACACACACGGTCATTCCCTGCCTCCTGTCCACGTTGCCCGCCAGGCAGGCCCGGCGCTTTCTATAAGGCAGCACAGCATAGGCGTCAGCCTAAGGGCGCATGTGCTGCCGAAGGCGCAAAAATCTGAATCCCTGCTAAACTGGCTGGGGATTTGGATCTCTGCCCTCTGTCTGTGCTCCCTTCATGTGTGAGCAATGCCACTCCTGCTGAGCTCCGTGGTCAGTTATAGGGATGGGCTGATGGTTCGAATCTGTTCGAAGTTCGAATCGAACATCGGCCGTTCGACAGTTCGGCGAACGTCAAACTTTTTGCGATGTTCGCCAAAAGTTCTAAAAATATTTTTTTTTAAAGAATTATAAAAAATGCTTAACAAAATCCTAGAAAATCTAGAAATAAAGAGACTCTTTACTGCAGACTATTATAAGCAACGGATTATTAGATATTGAATTAGAAGGGGAATATTTTTAACATTGAAGCCTATGGGATAAAACATTTGTAGCGATGTGTTAAATTTTACTGTGGCAGTACCCATTTTTGGCCACAAGATGGAGACTATCACGATTAAAGACCCTGGACACTTGAACTACATGTCCATGCATGCTTTGCGAAGAAACAGGAAGTGGGTGGGTTTGTGGAGAGATGTACATCCTGCACCTCGTGGAGAACAGGCAGAGCGCGCCAGGGAGTCAAGGAGAGCGGATGCACAAAGTAAAGAGAGAGACCAAAGATAGGCCGGAGCGCAGACAGAGTGGATCGGGCCTTCAGGATTGACTCACTCAGCTTGCGGGACACAGACCTCACCCTCTATGCTATTCAAGTGCAGCTGAAGGAGAGAAGACCCCAGGAGTGAGGAGTACCGCGGTCGATCGAAGCGGGGAGCAGGCGGTAAGCTGGATGAGTCGCGGCTGACAGACAGAGGGCCAGACAACAGATCCGGTGGTCGGCATCCCCCGGCAACATCGAGCGGAGAGGCGTCCTGGGCCAGCCGAATCTAAAGCTTGCGCTGGATGGGTGAGAGGCCCCAAGGCCGTGTTTAAATAAGAGCGTACGCTGCTGTTTCCTTCTAAAACCCACAGGGCCCCAACTGACTAGTCGAAGACATCGCTGAAGTAAACTCACTGGCCAGTTGAGAAGTACCCGGGTACCCTACACACACAAATACATATCACCTCATGTTCTGGGACTTAACCTGTGCAGGACTCATTTTCCTTTTCCGAACCGGGACAAGGGGGCAAAGTTAAAGTTATATTCCGAACATTTTTTCCTCTTTTTGTTCCCGCTGCGCGTTCACCGTGATACGAGAACTGTGTATTTTATTGTGTCCCGCTACGGGGTTTTTCCTCGAATTTCGTATCTTTTAATTTTCTGCTCGGTCGGGGTTTTTTCCGAAAATACGAAGTCCTCGTGTTTTCGTTTCTTTTACCGTTACGCGTTTATCG